>BMAW01068347.1:767202-790394 GCA_019974015.1 Nephila pilipes
CTTTCAGCAAATATTATTATTTAAGAACATACTTTTATCAAAAATATTAAGGATTATAGGCATACTGTTCCTTAAATGGAAGGAAAGTTAAAACCAAATTCTTACCAAACAAAATGTGGATACCGAACAAAAAGAAAAGGGTAAGGAAAGGCAAAGACGATTTCAATCAGATTACGATAAATTAATTACTGCGAAGGAGAGTCCAGGGTTTGGGAAAGGGGGATTTCCTACCTCGATATTTTGTCATCCAAGGTTTGAAGTGGACAAGATCAGACTTCTTCTCACACTCGCAAACCTTCTAAGTAACGGCGCCAGTGTCTGCGAGCTAAGCTGATTAGGAAACGCAGGGTCCTGATGTCCTCTGCTGTGTCCTGCTAATGCGGCAAGTCGGAAATAATCCGGCACTCCCCCCGGACACTCCTGGTGAAGAAAAAGCCCTAATTCTGCTCCTTTTTTCCCCCTTTCTTTTTCTTTTTGTGGGGTGGTGTGCTTACTTTTCAAGCAGTCCAGATGATCTTCTCGTCTCTAAAGTTAGGTAAGACTCTTAGGCCTAATTTGTATGTATTCCCAAAAACGATGCAGTGTTTTTGTAGGTCTTTAAAAGCTCTCAGAATGAAAACTGTTTACTTTAACTCTTAAAGTTTTTCGTCCTTTTTTTTTTGTCTCTTTTAGCCCTGGAGTGCTTTTGGTGGTGAGGTTTTAAATCCTAGAGATTCTAGTACACTTTTAATGAGCTTGGATAGTAAAATTTTAAACTTATTTATGGACATAGAAAAGATATTGTGGAATAATGTTTAAATAAAAGTTTTAACGCTTGCTAGAGTTATCAGTTTAAGGTTTTTAACTAAGAAAAAATAAATCATGTGTATAAAATTGTTTTAATTTTTAATCCAGTGGTAGTGAGAAAGAAACATCCGATTAAAATGTAATTTTCATTTTGTTCTACAGTCTAATTTATTGGAAAGTGAATAATAATGAATTATGTTTCGAATGTACCGTTCAATTGGATTTCAGTTTTATCTGAGTTATTTTAATTATTGAGATGAACTGTATGGAATCACTTTGTTGAATGTCACAGCAGCTTATGTAAATAAAAGGAACGCTAAAAAATAATAAAATATTAATATATGCTCTACAAAATTGTACAAGCATAGAAATAATGTTTAAAACAATCACATTTGTCAGGCAGCATTTAAAATGATATCTTGTCAATAGTTTATAGGGATTCAAAAATAAGGTATAGAAACAATTTGGAACTTTAATAACTATAATATAGAAATAATTTACATACTTGCATTTAATAATCCCTTAAGTAAAATTTATAACATTTGCGTCTTCGTCCCCTAATTGAATCCACATGTAATCATTACTCCTATTTCTTTTCACATTTTGTAGCCTATGTGTTACGTTATTTGTAACTGTGTCATGACCAATTCTTTGCAACAAGAGAGCCTTTTCTGAGAATAAAATTTCGATTCACTGTGCAAAATAAATCCTATATCAGAAATACGAATTTTAAAATAAAAAAAAAAATATGTAACCGGAAAATAAAATTCTAAGAAATTGAACTTATTCTCACATCTTCTTCACAGAAAAGTGGTGAAAAATTATTAAACTTTCTCCAAGAATTGAAGAAACAAATGCTACTGTTCTTCGTAACTCTCGAACGGAAACGTACACGAATAACAATTCCCAGGAACAGAAAAAAGAAGGGAAAAAGCATTTATTCTTGCCACTAGTATGTTGCCTAGCATCGAACATTATCTTATTTCGACGCTTACCCAACCATTCTGGGACTTTTTTGTGTGTTTGTTTCATCCGCCCTCAGGGCTGACAAAAAGACTTTTATGTCTAGTAAATATTGGTGTCAGTTGCAAAGCAGAGAAAGAAACTGGGCACTTCTGCCAATGAGGTCAACCCTGCACTCATGGGATTTATATAGCAAACAAAAGATTCCAAATACACGTTCACGACAACAAATGATACCCTTTGCTTGTCATCTATAGTAGCTGTTTCATTTCACAGTTCATCGTTAGTCTGACACTACTGAAATGCCACTTGTCAACAAAAGAAACTGCGTAGCACTTCTAAGTAATGACTGATGTTTCCGAGCTTCTAGTTTATGGAGTGAGCTGACTATTTCTTTAGAAATGAAAGACCGATGAAGTGGAGTACAGTATTTACCATTGGGAAAAATACTTAATTTTACCATACAACTGATAAGGTGTTCATATATGCGTACTAAAGTCATACAAAGAATAATTTATTCAATATGTATTTGGCAAAAATGAAATTCAGAATTTAAAATGCATGTTAAATTTTAGAGATGTTTCTTAGATAAATAGTGTTGGATAGTGTATCAAAAACATTTGATATGGATAAATTGTAACTGCCAAACTCAATAAAGCTTATTTTCAAAGATTCCATTTCCAACTATTCTTTGAATGATAATGCTTAAGTTTCCAATTTCAAGACAAAATTTATAAAACCACTGATGATTCCTCTGCTTGATACACAAATCCGTTTATCTATAGAAATGAAAATCTAATTAATGTGAAAGACATTTTAGTAAAAAGTACAGTTATTGCAAAATTTAACTGTTTTATTCCCAATATTAAATATTGCTATAACAAAGTGGGAACCTCAACATAAGAGTTGAGTACATCTACTTTGTTTATGAAATACTAGCGTGAAGTTATTGATATCATTATTGTTAAATTATAAGCACCTTAGCTGAAAATAGACTATATTATGTTTATACACGAGTTCAATTTTAAATGAAATCAAAATGCTTTGCCTTTTACAGAATTTTAAAATAAAATTCTTCCTAAGTGTGAGAATTAACCATCCTGCTGTCAACGGGAAAACACATACAGGATGCATTTTCTTCTTTCAATAACTAGAAAGAATGTTAAATTAGGATCTAAAATATAAATTTATATTTATAACAGATATAACACAATTGGTTCTCTTCTCATTGTAATAAATTAAAATTGATAGATTGGTTTGATGATTGATTTTATATTAATTTCTGAATAAAGATAGCATATCAAACTTAAGGCAGCTGGGCCGCATTATACCCCCAAAGAAATATTTTGTCGCCCAACCAACATGACAGCATCCACAAATAACATTTTATTAAAATTACAACTGCTCAAATTTTGTAGTTTATACATTCAAAATTATTGATAGCGAATCACACCATTCGTTATTGAACTATGACTACCTGCATTGAATTGACCCACCATATCCTTCTTCCCCTACAGTGTGAATTATTTTAGCAGCCGATAATAAAATAACGTAAATAGTCTTCTTGGGGTGTGCCTAACATTTAATAATCCAGCTTCAGGGAAGAAAAAAAAATTACCTTACGCATTTTAATTTGTGCAGTTATTATCTGTCTGGTAAGTTAAAGTTCAAGTAAAAAATATTAATTTTTATTAACTTCTGTTCTCATATTCTGCATGTTAACGATAATTCCTCTATTTTAGGTCTATTCACATAGTACGTATTTATAAAAACGGGTATTCGTAAAACTAAAAGAAAAATGGATGACAAATAAGTATATTTAAAAGAAAAGTGGTAATCTAAATATTTTTGCTGTGACATAAAGGTAAAATAATCGACACAATATGGAATAATGATGTTATTGTACTAAACTTATATAGCAGGAAACGTCTGTATAAACCACCTAATTACCAAGATACAAATCACACATAATAACATTTATTTTAAGTAGATATATTAAGAAAAGAAAAACTACCACCGTATAATTAAATACAGTTCGGCCTACTTGATTTTTGACCGTTAGAAATTGGCCAGTGGATTAAAATTAGTTTGACACCTTTATACTAAAGCAACACAAGGACTGTTAGGAACGGATTTCATATCTGAGTAGGTATCAGCTCCTTCAATCTCCCTGAACACGATTGAAAACATCTACGCCCACATTTAATTAATGTAAATTAGCTTAATTTAATGCACAACCACCTCAATTTTTTTTTACATAAAACAAAGTAAAATATATTTCTTCATGTGAAGCAAACTTCCATCCTTAAATGAAAATATCGTTATTTTGAAGGTATTTAAAAGTACGTTAAACCATTAAAAATAATTTTTAAACTTATGAAAATATTTTATATCTAAAATTACATAGGCATGGCAGATCAAATATTGAACAATTTAAAATCATTTAATTGCATGTAGTGTGTATTAGTGTAATTGCATGTTTAATTGCATGCAAGTGTAAATAATATAGGGATATGATGTAATATTGACTCCATGAAGTTTCTTTGGAATGGAGAACTGACATTTGTATACTTGAGGCTGCGCAAAGAGGGCCAAAAAACTGTTGCGTTTGTGCATTGATCAGTTCAAACATCGACACAATTTGTTGTCAAGTATCTAGCAACAAAAGGAAATCATTATATAAATAATCGAATTATTTGCTTTTATTTGTAGTTAGAAGAATTGTAAATCATGCTATATGTGAATTTAGAAATTTCCTCTCAAGAGTTTTCTTTTCAGAATAATAGGACATTAATAATTTTAAGTATTTTGACATAAAAAATTAGGGTTATAAAAGAAAAAAAACTTGAAAATTAATTTTATTCAAAGTTTCTTAAATTACTGTATATACAAATATTTGTCACTTACGAATATATTATAATTAAAATTAAAGTCTTAAGATTTTAAAATATATTTTCAATTAAGAGGTTAAAATTAACTAAAATTAAACATTTTGGATTTTGAGGTAATAAGTGATTATTTTAAAAAGTGAAATTTCATATATTATTTTAATCTTAGATAGCATTTGAAATGTGATTTTTCAAATCAAAACATATCAAATATTTGAAAATTACAGATGAATTAACTATTATTTGTATGTTTAAATCATGAATATGATATATTCGGAAATTCTGAAAATTACTTGCTTTCAAGGATTTAAGCATTACCTTTTTTTGTTTTCATATAAATAATTTTTTTCTTATGCTTCTCATTAATATAATTATTTATCATGGTTAAAATTATAAAATTTCACCGCATTAGTTAGTTGTCTTGTTTAAGAATAATCTTAGTTTTAACAGCTATTTGAAAAGACACATTCATATCTTTTCTCAACATTAACTCAGAGCTTATATCTATAATAAAGATTGTGACATTATCCTATTATGTCTCGATCTGTGTCATCTTAAAGTTTACTCTAACTTCAAGATCTAAATTTTAACTTAAATTCAACTACAGAAAAAGTAAGTAAAATATTCAGTTATCTTCAAAATATTATTTTATTGATCATCTTATATAAGTCGAATGCTCTCGAATAGCTTATAATCTCTATTTTCAAGTACCAAAAACTTTTAGAATCTATCAAAAAATACACTTACCGGAATACGATGAGAGTACTTTCCTCAAGTATTCAGTTGTTTCGACTGCGTTGAGTCCTAATATCATCAAATCAACTATACAAGACAGATTTCCGCCCACATCACAACAACACCATTTCCTATTACCGTAACATTATTTATTTCGATTCTCGGTCGCTTTAATACAACTTGATTATATCCATTCACGTCACTTCTGTGATTTACTTAAATTGAATCATGAGGCATTTGATTAGGAAAAGGCTGGGAAAATAAATATAAAATCAGAAACAAACCCTAGATATCAGTCTGAAGGAAATATTGCGAATAATTAATATTACATGATTTATAGAACTATATTATGAAATAATTTATAGTGAACATACCAAGGAAAGGGATGTTATACAAAAAACCACTGATAAAATTTCTTTAATCCAAATAGAAATAAACTTTCCTATGTTTCTGATTCATAAAAGTAACCACATAAAACTAAGTGATTTTGAAGGATGTGACAATTTTCTTTCAAATAGAACAGATTTTAATTATAATCATCGTTTTTCAAAAGTGTACCAGGTGTGTGTTTGGCAAGTCAGCTACATTTATTTTATGTTAAATGTATTAAAATATGATATACGTACAACATTTAAAAAAATATTAAAATTGAGCTATTTTCAGATTTGTGTTAATATCTTAAAATAAAATATTTCAATAATAATAAAAATTCCAATTGGCGCATTTAAATATCTTTCTGTATTCTAATTAATTCAACGATAATATCCTAATTACCTTAGCGTTAACCGATATATAGTCCAATACACCGCGATATTCACCAAGACCTTTCCTGAGATGGGACCACAAATCGAAAGCAGCGAACTCTCCTTTCCATTTATTCTGCCAAGTTCCTTCAAAGGAAACCACTCTACACGTAATGCCCTCTCTTAAATTAATTACATTCAAAGTCTTCAATTCATCACGCTCTCGTGTCACCCACAGTTTCTCATTAGGAACCGAAATACTCCAGCACAATAGCGTCTGGAGGCGGAGCTATTCTCACTGAAAGATATACTTAATTCGCGAAAGGACTCCACTAAATAATGTTCGGTGGATCGGTTTTGTCGATCCAAACTTATATTCTTGAAGACTTTCGTGACAAAGGACTTAACAAAAAATGCCCACTTGATGATGATGTTAACTAATAATGTACTTGAAGGAAGGTTGTGATATTTTTGTTCACTCCTTTCCTGTCAGGTAATTTTGTGGACCTTAAATATATTCAAAAATAAGAAGAAAATAGTGATTTTATGCCTTTGAATTTCTTTACAGGTCATAGACACGAGTTTTTAATTTATATTTAGATAGAGATATATTCAGTTTGATGTGATTTGTTTTAATTATTTTCGCCATTTCATTCCTGTAGCAATCTACTGACAATAGGTATCATGATCTTGAGCACGCTTTTAGCAAGAGAATTCACAATCTTAAACAAGTTACTGGTAATCGATTTCATAGACTAGAATAAGCTTCTGGAAATTGATTGCATTATCTTGATTAATCTTGAGATGAATGGCACATTTTATTTATAGTAACTTTTTAAATTTCAGTATTAAAGTCTGAATTTTCTTTTAGCTTTAACCATCATTCATTACTTCTTTATGATGCTTTTAGTATGGTCCTGTTCAAAAACTTAGAGATTATAGTCTTCGAATTCTCGATAGAGTTTGCAGCAGTTATCAAGCTTATTTCCCTTTAACTTGTATTTTGATATAATCTAATTGTAACAGCTTAAGTGGCAAATTTTGTATATTCAGAATTACAGTTCAAAATTAGGCATGGTGAATAAAAAGGAAGGAAGATTGGAGAAGACGGATAGATGAAATATTATTAAAAGGCTGGAAGAGTTAACAGATCGAAGGAAGAGGGAATAATATTTGTAATGAAGGAGGGAGAGAGGTCAAATTATAGTTTATAGTGAAATTATATTCGATTATCATTTGGACCCAATTAGATAAATATACATATATAATAATATTTTATTGAGGACACTGAATTGATTGGTAGTTTATTAGCTTAGAAGCAACACGAGGGGACTCAGCAATGTATCTCGTAATTTTGAATATTTATCAAGTGAGGAGGACAAGACCTGAGTTAAAGTTTCCTCTAAAGATTTCCACACAACGCTAACGGTAAGTCTTGGAGCTTCGATAGATTTAACATGCAATAGCCCTGCTACACGTTGGGTATTTAGTGGCATCAGAGTCTAACCCACAACTTAACAGACACAAAAACGGTCGCGAGTTCAAAATCATGCCACTATATTATCGCGGCCGTATAAGGATAAATAAGGGTTTTAGCTTCTCGTTTATAATAAATTAGTTGTAGTAGGATCGTTCTATCTCCTATAAGGATATAAATAAATCCAGTTGACTTTTATAAATTAACTGTTCCTTGCCTGATTAGTTATTGCATTTTGATGTTTCAGAACCCAAGGTGCGAAGTAAGAGATCACAGGTTTTGTATATCTTCGAAGGTTAAAAATCAATTCAGTAATAAATATAGTTTCTCACAACTTTATTTTTTACTGTGTGTAATATAAATAAGGGAGAAAAGGAAAATCCTTTACATTTCAAAGTTAACATAAAGTATACAGTTATTATTGATTTTAAACCTAATAAAGACAAACGTGAAAAACTTTTTTTTATTTTTGGAATTTGAGCTTTGGTTTCTTTAGTAACATATTCCTTTTTTATATTAATCAATCAAATACTTGATAAAAATTTAGAAACGATGTTCTACTTCCCCATTGTACCGAATACAATCAATCATCATAAGCGATAGCACCTATTAAGCTCAATCAGTCATCGAAGTGATTTCTCCGAGATCAGCACATGCATTTTAAAAGTATAACATAAGTTCACAATATGTCTAGTTCTAGTATAATTCTTATGAGCAAACTCATAAATGAATTTTAAACTGTGAATACTATTGACAAGAAAGCGTAATAATATAAAAAGCAAAGCAATAGGAACTTCGCCGTTATATACTATCCGATTAATCTTAGGAGAATTAAATCTTATCTTACTTGAATGGTTATTTGAAGTTGTAAAAATTGACAAGAAATTAGATTGCTTAAAAACACTTTACATTTAAGAATTATTATAATTCTCAGTATCTTACAACATGTAGTCAATTATACAATTTTAACTCAAACTAATGTATTAAGTATGCATTGAATCAAAATCGCACTCAATAACTGGTATAGTGTTTAAGATTTTAACCGTTATCCTTTAATTTATTACTACTCGAAATTTGTGTCAGCCTGAAAATCCAACATCCATTCCCTTTCAAAATTTCATATTTAAATATATTACAAATATAGTGGATGTGCATAAGAGTTTCATCAATAATTTCTGAAATGATTATATTAAATGTCATGCAGAAGGTATATAATACGTGTTATACTTTATTTAAAGATGAATTGAACCTTTCTGTTAATGAATATAATCATTAAGCGAATGAATACATTTAGTCCTCTTTCTAGAATGACAGTAATCGAGTTTTATTTCAATTGATATCAGTGGTGGTTCGCTTAAATGTGTATAATACATAGAAAATGCAATCTTTAAGAGTAGCTTAACTGAAGGAAATGGATCATTATACAGGTCATTTCATTTGTAAGGTATAAACAGTAATAATTTTAATTCCAACTGTTTAAAATTCAATCATGTTCAATATGAACCGTTTCGATTTCTTCTAATGTATCATATAATTAATATATACTTTCAAATAACAAATTTATTGCGCATTCATATCTTAGCTAAAAATACCCTACGTTAAATTGTATTCATGTTAATATATTAGAACAACAATTAAATCAGTAATATTTTAATAATAATTTACGATTAAATGTATTCTGGAAATCATTAACTATATTTAAAGAAGTTAATTTGGGATATGCAGTTAGAAAATTTAGTAGTTACGTAGCATTTTTGTTTCAAAACATTTCATACTTTGAAATTAATGTATTGAATGTTTAATCCACATTCTGAAAGTTTCCGTGTGAGAAAATCTTGGTTTAAATAGGTTTGTGTCCACTATTTTCAATCATTAACATACATATAGCTTCTTCAGTACAGAAAAGTCTCCACAAGAAATAAATCTGAGGTTTTCCTTATTTTATTTTATATTTATATTATACATATTTTTTATAAATATTATATATTTATATATAAATATTATAAATATTTATATTTATGCTGCCTTTTAACGCTGTTTTCTTTTAGGATTATTTATATTTTTAGTTATTTTATTTTCTTCTATCAAGCTTATATTCATTTCCTGAAGTTATTCATTCAAATGTGGAAAATGAAGTGAACTACATTTCTTAGCTAAATAAGATGCATTAATATTGGCAATAGTGTGTTCTTCAGTGTATAATTTAGAAGATGCATGATCTTAAATTTGGAAGAAAACAGTAGGTACCAATTTTAGCACTATACTAATATAACTTTGAGTCACTGACTAATGATTATTTCCGGTTTCACAATTTATTCATTTGTAACTTATATGATTTACTTTTAATATTAGGTATTAAGTTTTATTGTAAGACTCCAGCAGAAGATTACTTATGAATGAAGAGACAATCAAACTTCGTAATGAAATAAAAAAGAGATATTTTCTTTTTTTGTTTGTGTAAATCTAATTTCTCAGGAAAAAGGAAACTATATAAGTTATTAAAATAAAGTTAGGTTCTTATATGAGTTTTATGTATTGTATAAAATATGTATTCATCATTGACCTTTTTACCAAGCTTGCACCATACTAGTTCATAGACATTTTCACAAGAAAATTATCTTTGTTAAGCACTTCGATATATTTTATCAACAAAATTCCCAGAACCTTAATTAGGCTATTTCAATTGATGTAATATTTCAAAAAAAAATAATGTATTTCAATAATTTTAACAAAAAACAAAAATAATAGGAAATGTGGATTCATTTATCTCCTACAATCACACTTTTATTAGTTCAACCATATAATATCTTGTTAATCTGCTAGGGCATCTTAATTATACAACCATGAAAAATATTTTAATTTATGTTTGTACATCAGTTAAATTAGTTTTAATTTATTTTAATTGATACAAATTTTCTTAAAACAGAAATAATAAAATAACATTCTTTTTAAAAATATATTTTAGCATTATTTAACTATTTCTAATTAGAGCATGACGCTCGTTTTCAATGCTCTTTGTATAAAACGTGATCATAACGATTAATTGAAAACTGATACACTTGACAGGTGGCGAGATTGATACAAATAATGTACTAAATATATTCAATTTGAAACAGACTGATTTGTAGAAATGTCACATTCTCTCGACAGATAGAGATAGATAAATGTGATTGAAGTTGAATTTAGATTTCACGGTAGAGTGCGCTGTTTCAGTACAGCATAAGCTTCATTGCCCATGATACTTAATATTTAATATATTTCTCACTGAACTATTCACATACTAGCTTTCGTGAGTAACACAAATCTCTCTGCCTTAATCTAGAATTCAAAGCTAATAATTTAAAATAGTGAATACCTTAGTCATTTTTAATCATCTCAAAATGAAATCTAGATACTTCATAAAGAGCTTAAAGAACGAAATGTTCTTCCATAAAGTAGTTCAAGAAAGTTATATCGTTAATTTTGAAACATATATTTACTTATTCATATCGACCTTTGGTAATCTAACACGGCGGAATAAATTGTAGTAATAACTGTTTGCAGTCGCATTTAATGAAGACCTTAATTCCAATTGGTCGTAGAGGTGGATTTTGGTATCGATAGTGTACCTAAGAGAGGTAGGTAGTTAAGGAATTTGTGTTACTATCGTTATGTCGTGTTCCCTCGAAGAATAGTAAGTTTGTCGTTAAATCTCGTGAGGATCGATATTTATCCATAAATAAATATTAAACCTACCGAATAAAACTATTATCTGTTTCTATTATTTATCGGTATAAAATATCACACTATGTTTATATTCGGTATTTCTGACAAATTGCTTAAGATAGATACTGGGTTGCCCCTTTCTTTTATAAATTCTATGGCATGATTAAGAAAACAATAAAAATTATTTGGAAAGAAAAGTAATTAAAAAAATCAATATGAAATGAACTAATTTTTTTTAGATTAAACTTGAACTGCGGAGTAACGGATTTGGTGTTCTTCGTATACAGTTGGAGACTAGAAATGGTATCTTTAAAATGTTGATTAAACAATATTGTGATTATTGGACTATATGAAAAAAAACCCTCAAAGTAATAATGTGATTACTTTAATATTATTATGAATTTAGTTTTGAGATTTTGAGTGGCAACAGTTTTACTTAATAAATGATTGAGTTCGACAATATACCTTTCTTTTAAAGCCCTGAATAATTTCTTCTTTGTATGAGGTTCCCTCCCAGTTTTAATATTTAATTTGGTAATTATGGTTTTATTGTATACCATGTATACTAATTTTTCCAATGATACACCGCATATTTTCTCAAGTTGATCACGTAAGTATAAAACGAGAGAGAGTAAACGGATTATTCTAAATTAGTACATAATGGCATTAGCTTATCAGTCAAGAGAACGGAATGATGATGTAAAATATGCAACTTCCTAAAAAGAATTAATCACCCACCACCAAAACTTACCTTTACAAAAATTCAACTTTAAGTACGACAGTTATACACTTATTTAGTTACTTGGATTGCATCTTAATTCACATATTTTTTAAAAGATTCATATCGTACCTTCTTTTCATCCAAAAGTTGAAAAATTAATTAATTGAAACATTCGGAAGTTCCTGCGTTTCTTTGATGATAAATTACAAAGAAGTAGTAAAAATAGCTTAGCCTTATTGAATAACGTTAGCCCCATTTTGTTCTGTGTCTTTTTTCCATTGATATAAAAGGCGATAATTTTTCATAATAAAATTTAGCAGGTTTATTTGTGAAATATTTATCAAGATGCTGTTTGACAGTATCCAAAGAAATTAACTCCTGGCCGTTCAGAGAATTTTGAAATGACCGGAAGGAAAGAAAATCTGAGGTAGCCACTTCTGATGAATATGTGGAATACGTATGACATTCCCGACATACTCAATAAATCGTTGCCTACATTCGTAGCAATGTGAGACCTATAATTGTTATCCTCGAAGATAACACCTCGATGACTAGTCAGTTCTGGCCACCTCTCTTTCATACTTTTTCTTTCAAAACTGCCATTTAGAAACATTATTTTTCTAAAATTATAATCTGATTTGAGGAAAAAAGGTCATAATAAATAACTCCTTAGTACTCCCTCCATACACAAAGCATTATTGTTTTGATATATACCTTCGCCCCTCTCAATTTTACTTAGGGAGGTTCATTTGACTTATCGAATGATACTTGTAACATTATTGTATAGTATCAATTTATAACTGTCAGTAATGAGCAGTTTAAGAGAAAGGAGATTTTTTCTTTCATTTCGTTACAGCAAGCATACCTTGTGGTGTTAAGTATTGGGTACCCACACATCTTAGCGGCTTACATACTCAATATACTCTAAATGATCATTGGAATAATTAGACTGCGCGATAACACCTGGGCTATATAATGAAGCTTTTCAGCACCTTTTAGGTGTACTCTTTTTACAGATGATGGATAGAGACGATATCATATTGGAAGATGAAATTTCGGTACCTTAACTCCCCAAACCAACTTTGAAGTGTGTCATCTGAAACATCTATTTGATCATATATTTCAAAAATAGTAAGAGAAGCCTGACTGGCAATTTTACCTTTCACGAAAGGAAACGAAATTATATTATTGAAAATGAGCTTATTAATCTCCATTCATAACAAAGCATTGAAAGAAATATTATATCACAGCACAATTGAGAAATATGCAGAGTGAGCAAAAAGAACAGTTTGTTCATATCTGTGTCATTCAAGGTTGCTTTTTATCAGCAGTAACAAATAATTAAAAGGGAAATCACGCTTCGTTTTGAAAAACCGTAGGAATTTCAGAATGACCTAATATTTCCCACAACGCGAGTCTTACTTTTGTTTCGTTTCTCAAACTGAGAAATTATTTAAATCGAAGGACAATTTTAGTTCTTACTTCACCGAATATATATCCATCTTCTGTTCAGAATTGCAGCAATCTAAATAAGAAAAGGAAAACCTCTATAGTAAGAATATATGGCTATGAAGTACTTTCGGTACTACATTTTCTAACATTTTATACAATTTTGTCTATTACAAATCCAGGCAAAATAATTGTTCAGATAGTCTGTAACTGAAATTTATCAATTCTACATAAGTTCAATAAAAGTATATTTTAAGACAAATTAATATCCATAAGAGTATCAGGAGTAGATGTAATCGCAGGTTTTACAAACAGTCTCGCAATCTGGTCATTAGACTGTGCTTATTTATCTAACACTGGCTTATTTCACTGATTACATCAAGGGATTTACATACAGAACAGAGAATAATAATATGCACATTCACTCAAAACAATGTTTCATCCACTCATAAGGTTTCAGGGTAATTTGCAAAATCTGATACAATTGCTGCTGAATTATAACGAAAACAAAACTCTGTTTGTTTCATCATAATTATTTACTAGAAGTAGTGAGCGAGAAACAAAATGTTTTGTTTGCGTGTTTATCTGAAGAACAATTGGCGTGCCAACGCCTGATTAATATTGATGCATAATTTTCCACGACATCAGTTTTCGGACATGGGATTTGATACTTTAATCTCGTCAGAAGTGTATCATTAATATTTTTGTGTCAGTTTTCCAGCACATCAGCGTTTAGAAATGAAGTTTGATGTGTTAATCCTTTTAAAAGCATTGTTAACATTTTGGCGCGTGTGTGTAGATTAGATAAATCAGATAACTTCGTGCAATGTATAGTATATTCTTTCGTTCATAAGTTTTGAAAAATAATAATGACAAGCAACTCAGGTCTTATCTTCCTGTTATTCATGTCAGCGTATTTAATAAACAAATACAATTAATTTAATATTTCTAATAAGAATGAGTTTCAGATATAGTTGTAACTTTTTAGGTATCAAACTTTCTAAACTTATATAAAAAGTCGTAAGAAATATATATTTAGAATAATCTACTGTGACTTATTATAATTATCAACCGAACATTGTTTGTATGCATATAATTTGAATATATATATATATAATTATATATATATATATATATATATATATAAAGGCAATTGCAGCCTTATTTATCCCATTCCACGCAAGTACACTGAGTACCTACTAAAGCTGGTTAATCACAGCCGTAGACAAGGCACAGAAACATTCGTTCATGTTGTTTGTGTACATTTAAAATAGTTTGCACAGTTTAAAATGCTACCAATAGGGAAATAAGCGCTGTGGTTCGTTTTCTGCAAGCAAAAAGCGTGATAGCTTCTGAAATTCATACGAAAATAGTGCAGTGTATCAGCATGTGAATCATATGACTTTGGAAAAAATAACAGTGATTCTTAGAATGGAAGCATCAAATATCACCCAAAAAAATGTGAAGCACAAGAAAACAATTTTTTGTGCAACAAACTATGTGCACTATGTTTTAGGATATACAGGGTTATTATTTGTGGATATTTTGCCTTGATATGACGCTATAAATTCCCAGATATATTGTGGCATCTTAAATGTATTGAGTTCTGAAATCCAAAACAAAAGGCGCTACATGCTCAATATGTTTTGTTGTATAAAAATACATGTCCACACATAGCTCATCTGAGATCTCGACGCATCGTTTAGCTGGGAATAACATGATTTCCTTCAGTATATCCTTGATGGGAATCTCTCAGTGGTTTCTACTTGATATT
Source organism: Nephila pilipes (assembly GCA_019974015.1). Lineage (NCBI taxonomy): Eukaryota > Metazoa > Arthropoda > Arachnida > Araneae > Nephilidae > Nephila > Nephila pilipes. Next base: position 782,444 of record BMAW01068347.1, read on the forward strand.
TCATTTTGAAAGGAATTCAGGCGATCGGCACCATGGCAATTGGGATAATGCAAATACAATTATTCTACAGTGGCTATTTCCTTCAAGCTGCAGACTTCTGGATGATGGAAAACAGAAGCTGATTGTATTATATTATACCCACTTTAATAGAGGAGATAATTATGTAAATAGTAGGTTAAGGTACTAACTGTCTTATATAAAAATAATATGGTGGAAAAATTTGCACTTGTTTTTTAAAAACGGCTATCAGATGTCATTAGTTTTCACAATCGCTAACTTTCAAAGTGTTCTATTTGAGTAAAAGACACAATTCATCTTTTTAAACTTACACACACTAGTATCATTACTAGCTTGCTAGATATCTTGGTAAGGATTTGAATCTATGGTTTAAATGTGTCTTCTTTAATGTCAAACTTTATTTGAAATCGCTTAACATCAAGATGTATTCAAAAGAGCTACACTTTTCTAGTCTTCTAGTCATCATATATCGATTTTTGTGTCAAAAGAATCGTAGTTTCTAAAAGAGAAGCATAATTGTTTCACTTAATCGTTATTCAAATGTTTTAACTGATCTATTAGTAACCAAATTTTTGTTATATTCGAAGTTACAAATAAATGTTCTTATTTTTATAACATTTTTATTTCACTTAATGTATTCTGTCTTCTGAAAAATGTTGAGGTTTTTAACTCCGAGAAAATTTATCCTCGATAAGCTCTAATTAATTTAACACCTACTAATACAGATCTTTCAGCTGACATAATATGTTAATTTTGCAACACTGATGGAAGGTTATGCTGACCACAAAAAACAGTAACTATGTTTTTGAACCTACACATCGAAAAGTGCATAAATATTTATTCCTAATTTAATGTTTAAATTATTTAGTCCTAGTTATTATGTCATGTTAAATTAATGAATGACACAAATGAAAACTGTAAATATTTTTATAAATAGGTAACTCAAACCTTTTGAAATGTGATATTGTAATAAAAACCGAAATTTACTTCTACAAATATGTATTTATTTTTTGTTGAAAATTTGATCTTACATGAAAATAAAGTATTGCACTGAAAGATAACTTAATCGACTAAATTCTAATACATCTTATGATATTTTTGTTACTGTTGGGTTAGATAACTTTTGCAAAGCATATATCACTAATGACGCAACATTTCATTCTACAACTGGCTCGAGTGGCACACTGGCGACATTCGTATCATTTGTATCACATGATAAAAATAATTAATGATATTTTGATTTTTATATCTAAGCAGAATATTATCGTTAACTTTAATAATTTATTATCTACTTTGACATTTTATAGTTTGCTTTAGTTTTTGTATTTGAACATAATTTGACGTTTTTAATGGCTTTTCTTTCACTCACATTGTGTGCCTGCGTCAATATTTTAATTATTATTAATTAATATAATATTATTAATATAATAATTATTACACATTTTAAAGCTGAAAAGCACAATTGAACTGAAATTTTCTATACATGATTAATTTTGATTACAAGACAATAATTTAACTATAATTATTAAAATTAACTGATTAAAACTAATTATTTAAAGAATTCAATTTTGAGCCTATTTTCTCGCTAAGTCACCAAATGGTCATCAAATCCAGTACGTAACTGATCTAAATATGTGCACGGATTTATTTTAGATGAAAAATTTAATAAACTTCAAATAATAAAATAAATTTTTAATTCTAATTATTTAATAAATTTAATTTGACTCAACGTTCCCTGTTGCTCTTAAATTTTAAGATCGTTTTTTCCAGTGTTATTTATCGTGGAATTGTTTTTTTATATATATTTTATTATTAAAGTTGACCCTTTTTGTATATTTGAATGTCGGTTGGAGTAGGATAATTATTTTTGTAATTAAGAAAGCTTCCTTGTATATTCACGATAAATGACTTAAATGCACGTATATTATGAAGAAGAATTTGTTATTGTAATAAATATGTGCTACAGTCCTCTAAAATTTAATCTTATTTTTAACATCAATAGTCACATTTAAATATATATAAGAGCTAATGTGTGACAAGAAATTTCTCATACTAAAAATGTTTCTTTTTCCAGCTCTGGATTCTTATAAAACTTTTAATCCATTCTATATTGAGATTCAGTTTTCATAATATAGATTTTCAGAACCGAACGAAGGACGAGAAAGCATAACACATTCAACAAGAATAAATTAATAAAGCTTATTTTTAATTCAAGCTTGAAATAAGGAATGAGGCTGATGCACTAAATTTATGTCATTAATACCATTCTTATTAAAACAAAGTACTGATTACATTAAGAAAAGCTTCTTACCTTACTATTTTCAATAAATTGCTTAAAATTTTCATTTATTTAATTTAATGTCTTAGAAAGTAAAATAGGTTTTTCAAAATCAAAAGCAATCACCCAAATAACTAAGCAATAAAATAAAAAAGCAAAATTTCTTATGTATGCTATATAAAAAAAATCACTGCATCTCTGTCTTTTATTTTCCTGTAATTAAAGGGGTATTACAATTTTAAACAACACTTTTACAAGTATTTTTGAATCTATTTCAAATATTTTTCAAAATTCTTCATCTCAGGGAGTTATTTTATAAATAGAAAATATGACAAGAAATTCGAAAGAAGTAACATATGCTTAAGAAGATTTACAAGCATTCCATATTTTCATTAATTGAAAATAGAACATTATTCCTTATTAAGGTTTCAAATGATCCTAGAAAGATTTTAATTGTTCTTTAAAGTTTTCAATTATCTTTTAGAGGTACATTTGAAACTTTATAAATACATATAATATTCAATAAAGAAATTGACTCATTTACGTATTTATGATTATATGTTTCAGAGTGTTGAACAAAATATTTACGTGAGGGAACTTAATACTCGTTTCTTGTGTAAATTTAAAATATGTGAATTGCTCGAGAGACAATATTATATTCATTTACGACAGTTTTTGTTAAATCTGTTTAAGTACTTGAAAATGAACTCTGAATCGTGTTTGTTTCTGAATGAGTTTTTCTTTTGTAAAATAATGAACGTATTTCTCATCAATTTTTGTTGCTCAGTTTTCTTAGAATTAATTACACATGATAGATGATCTTCCAATTTTCACCAAAATGGAGGTCCCAATATTATTTTGACTATCATAACAATTTTATTTCTCAAAACAGATAACTTAAAATTCACATAAATAACAATTGATAAAATATAACAAGTATTCTAATATCCACTGATACGCATATTCAATTTTTATGTGCCATTCTTAAATATTAGAACGCAAACATATTCATTTTATTGTGTAATTATTCTTATCCCTTATTCTATGCGTAGAAACATATTTTCTTAGCATCCATATAATCTTTTGTAAGTAGACTGATGCTTATTTTAATATAATTCTGTAAGACAAGAGAGCTTTCAAATATCTAGAATTTAACAAAAAAAAATAATATTAAATTCAAAACAGTAAAAAGTGTAATTGTGCGTGTTATACATATTTCCTTACTTTTGTTTGCATAAAATAACTAACAATATATCTTGCCTTATCGTAATTCAACTTCAACAATCACATTCACACTTTTAAGTATGTTCTTGGGGATCGGAGTATTCAAATTACTTGCCTACAAGTAATCACAAAAAGTCTTTTCTTAAACATAACTATAAGTTGGATACAACTTTCCCCTACTTTCCGAATGTTCTGCTAATCGATTAAAAGTCGATAACGGTGCACTTAGCTCATTGAACATGAAAGAAGTCCTGTTTTCAATCCCACCCTTACAGCAGTAGTTAATTTCCCCTCTCTCTGTAAAACTGTGAAATTATGAAAGATTCAAGCCTACACCCATCCTATGCATAGAACCTCCAGGCGTTTCAGAGCTGTGATTGGTTGAAATGGAGTGGAGAATAGAAAGTTTGGACGCCTGGACACAAATTGGCCATTTTTAGTCCGTGACGTTAGTCATTAGAAGGAACGTTCTTCTCCCCTCCCCCCAAGCGTTAGTTTTTCTTCCTTCTTTTATTGACCTACGCTATTCGTAAAATCAAAGCCATAAAAAGTAAACATAACAGAAGTGCAAAGATGACTCATCGATTACTTGGTCATTATACGTTATGTATCGATATTTAGTGCTTACAGGACAACAATGACTAATGGCCTCCCGCCCACATTGAAAGGAAAACGCCGAAATTGGAGAGTCTTTTTTTTTATGGAAGCATTTAAAAAAATAATGATAGAATGAATAATAATGTCTTTATAGTCCTTTTTTTCTCCGTCAAGCGACTGTTGGAGCTTTGTTCTCTTCTTAATATACATATTATAGAAAATCCCGACCGTGTCGCAATATTGACAAAAGTGGGCTTCAAATCAGGTTTTGTTTATCCCAGTTTCTGATTTTGTAATGGATTTTGGAGACATGCAACGATAAATATTTAAAGTGCGCGTAAGGTGTATTTGTTTTCTTAGGACCAGTTGAAAAATAAACATATATTTAGGAATATATTCATAAATAATTTATTTACTTTTCATTACGAATTTTACGTTAACAAATGTTTGGATAATAAAATGAAGTGGAAGCCTCTACAAATATTAAAAAAAACTTCCCCACCAAGATTTAATTAATTCATTGTGTTTCCATGTAGTACTACTTAGTTCTTTAATATTCTACATAATTTCTTATATAATAGTGTTTTAATGACCTTAAAGCAGAAAACAATATATGAAAATGAATGAACTCGCAGAATGTTGATAAAGTATTTATTTGATTTGTAGTAGTTCGTTTTGCCGTTGGTCAAGCCAACAAACAATGAAAAAATATTGAAATCTGTTTAGAATATACTACAACTACATTAAGACTTGTTTATGCTTAATACATCTTATTTATTAAGAGATATCATTCAAAAGCAAAAAAAAAAAAGAAAAATATTAAACGAAGCATAAAAGGAGATCACTACACCCTTAATCCTTCTATTTCTATTTTTTTCCTCTCATGATTTAAAAAGAAATAACTCAAGTGATTATTTTAGAAATTTGTAAGTCGAGAATTAAAAGGGGTAAAATTTTTTAAATAAATGTTTGACGTTATGAATCAAAATGTTTATATTATAAATGTAATTTTTACAGTATGGTGACTCAAAATTACGTATATTTCGCTTACGAGTGACATTTGAATGCAGTCTTCATCAAAATATAAAAGCTAAATAACATAGGTAATTCAATTGCCAATACATATAAGAATTAAAAATCATGAGAATAATATTGCAATATATGCAAGTAATCAATAAAATAAAATTCACTTTTATAATATCACTTGACTTACAAGCCAAAGGGAATTAGTTAATGAAATCTTGATTTGATTAATCTTGAATTAGTTAATGATATAGTTAAATGAATTGGTGATATTTTATTAGTACATCATATATATATATATATATATATATATATATATTAGTGTTTTTCTATATTTAGAAAAGTAAGGGATGAAATAATATTGACGCTATATTTTACAAAATCAAAAAATACGATCTCGATATCCTTGCTTCCTTTTTTAATTTTAGTACCTTCTTTCTTTCTAATTAAATATTCAACAATAACTAGACTTCAACTAAAGATTCGTAACAGCAAGATTAAATTATACTAATCATAAAGAATATATAAGGCTATTATCTATCGATTCTCATTTAATTCTTCAATTCTAGATTATGTTAAGCAAATGAAGCTTTAGATCATCAATTCATTTTTCCCGATTCCACACTTCTTATCACCAGCAGATTTTTATGATATTTTTTTCTTATCAAAGATTATTTTAAATCAAAAAGATAAACTACGATGTTTAACTATAACTAACAAATATTTATCTGCTAATCATTATTCTGTATCTCCCTTCATTTTCATTTCACTTCTATTTTATTTATTTAGCGGTATTAATAATTCAATTCATTGAACTTCTTGTGTTCGTCTAATTTACCTAATTACGTTTCATTTAGGTTGCGAGAAAATTGTAATTTTAAGCAATTCACAAATTTTTATTGTAATTTTAAGCAATACACAATTTTTTTTTAATTCCGAGGTTGGTGAGAAGAAAATCTCGAATTGCTCAGTGTCAATAAATACTAATAAAATGACATTTTTTCTTTCTTAACTTTAGTTTATCACTCATTTATCCTTAATTTTATATTTTTCTTTTGCCATTGACCATATTTTAATGGGTACTTGACTTTCTGTGAAAAGAAAATATAAAAGACTGCAAATTCGAAATGCTTACAAAATCATAAATGCATTAAAAATAATAAAACCAAATACATTTTATTATTTATGTTTATTTTAGAAGGAACATTAAGTCACATTTTCAAAGAAAAGAAATCCAATTCCTTTGGAATGTCTATAATGGAAGCTGCCTTAAGAAATGTTTGGATATTTTTATTCTTTTTTCTTGAATAAGAGCATAGTTTTCAACACAGAATACCATTAGAATTCACATAGTAAATAAAGCTATAGAGTTGTAACCTAATTATTGTAGATACTCAAAAAGGGTTGAGATTTAAAAACGCTATTTACACACGAAAAGTAACATAGCAATCACAGAGTTAACTCACAAAGCGTCAGGACCATAATTGATGTAAGTGAGATAAATGATGCATTTGCGACCGGCAACAAGCACGATGAAATTTTTATCATATTCACGCATGCAATGTGTGACTTTACTGTGATGAATTATGAACGACGAAGTTTCTTGTAACTCTGCCAATGATAAAAATATCAAGCACAAGGTTTGTTATGTTTGGAATACAAATAAAACCATATTTTTACACTTTCATTATCACGAAAATGAACGTCAAAAAATGAGCTGTTTGTAATGAAGATGTTTGGAAAGTAGCATATAACGCAATTTTAAATATTGCCTTCGGAGATAAGTGAATAAAGTCATACTGCACACTTGCTTTAAAAATTTGATGATCAGAATAAAATTGCTAAATTTAAAAATAATTGCGATAGGATCGCACATTTCAAACAATTAGTAGTATTAATTTTTAAGAATTTGCATATTTTCTATGAATTATTCCATTTACATTTTTGAGTTTTACGCCATTTACTCTCATATCTGATTTAGTTACAATCGTATATAGAAATAAGCAAAGTATATATATATATATATATGTATGGATATATTTCTGTGTGTGTGTGTGTGTGTGTGTGTGAATTTGCAGTAATAGTCCCCAATAAAAGACACCGATTGCATTAATCATTCTGTCTCTTCTTCAGAGGGAAGGTATTAAGAAAAATTAATATAATTATAGAAATTAAGTTTGTATTAAGCTTTAAACGTGATATATTAATAAGAAACATTGTCACACTGATTTATTTGAATCTGGAGTTAATGCAAAATGAAAATTCTTAATTAAAAATAATTAATTAGTGCCAAACTGCTTGAAATTAACAGTAGAGTTTTGACAGTATTGTTCAGTTACGTATTGCTATTTTATACGTTTTTAATACCTTATTTACCTCCATAACCACTTCCGGCTAACGAATATGATTGTTTTATAATTTCTACATTAATTTTTATACAATACAAATAATAATGTGGGTTTTTTTTTGTACTTCTTTGATTGATCATTTTAGAAGAAACTCAAGAAGTTAAGTCGATGGAATTAGGGAAATTATCCCTTTGGAAATAAAGAAAAATACTTTTTTATTGCAATATCCATGAAATTAATAATCTGTTAATGAACTACTATCTTAAACAATTAAATGTGTCTGAACATCGGTATACATACATGCACACACATATATATATATACATATATAGTTATATATATATATATATATATTGTGTGTGTGTCAATGTGTGTGTGTGCGTGTGTGTGTGTGTGTGTGTGTGTGTGTGTGTGTGTGTGTGTGTGTGTGTGGTATTGTGTGTGTGTGTGTGTGTGTGTGTGT
>BMAW01068347.1:790419-815179 GCA_019974015.1 Nephila pilipes
GTGTGTGTGTGTGTGCGTGTGTGTGTGTTATAATATATCAATAAATATATCATAAGTCAATCTTCAAAAAAATTTAATTTTATGCATTTATGGTTAAAAATTAGTTTTAAAACTCTTTATTACATATTTAGAGTTACATAGCCTGAAGATGCTGTACTGAAAATTCTCAATAACTCATTCTTTTTCTACAAATTAAAGTCATTAAATTTTGGCAAGTTTCGTGTAATATGAAATATTGGCATTATTTTAGCATTTGCAGTATAATATGTAAGTTGCAACTCTGTAGTAGGATTACGAGAATTTTTATGGGAACAAACATGCCTGAAATTCTGATTTAAACATGTAAATACAAACATGTATATGTAAAATAAAGTAAATGACGCCTTTTTAGAAAAGAAAGGGAATTTCAGATTATTCTTAAGTGTCAGGGAGCATATTTTTCGCGTTGGATTTTACGTTAACTATAATTAATTTCTGATGCCAGATGTTTAATTCTTCCAATGAAATAGAAAGCTTGAAGTACACTGTATTCATGTTTATGCAATCCGAATGTAATTTTCTGTTTGATTGTATACTAATGTCGCTCGTAGAAGTAACAAGAGGGTTATTGGCAGCAGACCTCGTAATTTTGATCCTGGGTCAAGTGACAAGGACGATACTTGAACTGGCACATCTCTTTTCGAACTTCCTCTCAAAGCCATCAGGATAATTGGGACATCCGATGAATTTAATGAGTATCAGTCCCGCAGCACACCGGGGCTTCAGTGGTTCTTGAGTTCAGAAACACCACCACAGCGAGTTCGTAACCCTGTCCACTAGACTACACTGTCAGCCCTTATTTGAGAAAGCAACGAAGTAATTTGCAGGAAAAATTAATAAGCGTTATTATAATTTAAATTGTAACATATGTACATGCAAAATATGAGGATAGTTCAAAAAGAATTTGTTTTGGAAGGCAGTTGGAAAAAACGAGGTTTGTGTAATAAGTGTTGGCTTCTGTATGTTAAATGGAAAAAAAAAACTTGCATTACCTACAGGTTAGTTTTCATTTGACAGCCCAAAGCTAATCAAAATTTAATTGTTTCCGTGTTAAGTTGTTGTCCTTTTATGAAGAGTTATCACTGTCAATAAGATTAGGATTCTACGTGGTATACAGAAAATTAAGTAGTAATCAAAACAATGGGTTAGCTCCCGATGCATATACTGTGACAGTGGTTGTCTAGAATTAGCTGTTTCTACCGAGATATCGGTTCAAGTCCTGCTCTTACTAAAACCTCGACGTGCAGAGAGTCAACAGCTTGTTAAATTTGTCGGAGGTCCCAAGTTCTCCCGTTAGAGTTTATGTAGGAGTTTGGGGAAGGAGATGTCTGCTCAGTGGCTTCCTCGTCTTTTTGACAGAGGCTCAAATTTACGAAGTCTGAGACAAATAGCCTTTGAGTTGCTTCTAAATTAGACATTAATAAGCAATCAGAATCCCAATCCAATGAATAATGTGCAAAGAAAGTGAAGATGGTTTCATCAGCTGGAAGAGATATAGCGACTATTTTTGTTTAGAAGAAGGCAAGGATTTTTGAGAAAAAGGAAAACAGATGAATGAGCAATACTACAGTGAGTTACCGTATTCCCAATCTCGTGCCTAATACCGTACTTCCGATTCATAACAGGAACTCTATCTTATCTACTCTCGTATTCAATCAATAACTCTAAAAGAATGCAAATTATATAAAATACGAAAGCTCTATACTAACTTAAATTCATTTAGAGGGTCCAGATGTCACAAAGAGATTCAGAATCACCAATTGATGTTCAGCTTAAAATGCATTAAATATTTTATTTTATGAATTTCCGTGATGTAACCTTAGGTGGTTATTCTAATTAAATTGACTTTTTTAAATGAAATGTAAGTAATCCATATCAATGATGTGAAATTAACACAAAAATGTTACAAAAATGGAAGAAAAAAAGCTCAATTAATTCATGCAAAATCATTTCAGTTCGAAACACTCGATAACCTTTATCCGTTAACGGTACAATCGGTTTCGAAGAGGAGTGAAGTGATGAACAACCACAAAAAGCTCTGAATATTTCATAACTCTCCCCTCTTAATATTAACATTAAATGAGAACACGGGCATTAAAAATGCAGTGTTTTCAGCCATAAATATCGTACACTCCGATTCCACAAGAACATTTTAAATTGCAGTTAAAGCATTTTTGGAAAATTCTATTACCTTCGCCAAGTGGTATAAAAAGTGTTCCGAGCGTAGAAAATGAACAAAGTGTCAATTCTTTGCTCTCCCTTTTTTTCCCATCATTATTTCTACGACTTTAATTTTCTATCGTAGTAGGAAGAGAAAAGATGAGAATTAAAAAAAAAAAAAAAATTCAAGTATTCTTTTTTCGAACGTGAAATTAAATGTCGGCTAATTCAAATTAAATGCCGGCTTATTTTAATACCGAGTCCGCTTAATGAATCGTGAAGTGAACATAGTCCTCCTAAATTACCCCATTTCAGATTTTTTTTTATTCATCTGAGAGCTTCACACTTTTTTTTCTCCGAACTGCGAAAATAGTTTTTACTATTTTATCAGCACCTTTTGAACGGTGTTTTTATGCTTTCTTAAGGTTGAGAAGAGTTTCGAATAATGTAATATGCATAAATAATGTTCATCCTTTATTTAATTTTCGTTCATTTTTTTTTCTATTTAGTACGGAGAAAAAAGGAGTGTTTGAATACCCCCTTCATGTAGGAAAAAAAAACAACTTTTATAAGATATTCCTCTTCCACACAATTTATATTTTGAATTATACATTCCACAAAAATGGAAAACTTTCATTCTTATTGAAAAATAAAATTATTTATTTAATAGTTCAAACTTCAAGAGGGGTTTTTAAGAAAGCAATTTTTTTGTTGTTGAACTTTCTTGACATCTACTTAGCATTATAACGAGTCTTGTGCGTCTTCTTACGTGTACTGTCATTTTCATGAAACGCTATTTCAAAGAGAGGTGAGAAAGTAAAATAAAATAGTTTTATTCGAAATATTGAAATGCTTTTTTTAGTTTTAAATAACATTTAAAGAAGCAATATTTCTTCAGAATTTCTAAGTTGTCAGTTAGTATTCAGTATAAGGAAAAGTAAATGTAATATACATTTTTCATAGAATAGTAAACATTTTAAAAACAATTTTTTATGTTTAATTACTTATTTTGTTTTTGTCAAAATCTTATTTTACGTTTAAATATAAACTAAATAATAAAAATCATTTCATCAAACATTTTAAATGAAGAAATGATTTTTTCTTTATTTAAATCAAATTAGTCCTGGAGCTTAAAATACTCGAGAAACAATAATAAATAAAAAAAAAAGTTCCATGTAAAATCTTACAAAGGAAAGATTTAGTCACCTAAGGTGCGCTTTTTTATATAATTATTATTAAATTACTCAATTAATATAAGAATTAAAGTAATCGTTGAAATATCGAGAAATAGATAATAGTAAACTTGTTCGAAACTAAAATTAAATAAAACGATAAATTATTAGATTGAATACACTTAAGCTAAATGTAATTATAAAATTAAAGCAATCGATAAAAATTGGAAAAAGAATGTGGTACGCTTAATGTAATAAGGCAATAGACCTTTGGCAGGCGGCTAATAAAATAATTTCTATGCTACTAAGTATAAAAAAGGCGATTTGTATACAAATGTGGAAGAAAGCAACATGTTATAATATTCATAATGAAATCCATATTGAATAATAATAATAATTTTGACGTTAATTTTAATTAGTCCCGCTACGCCATTGGTCATAATCTCGAGCTCATAGGTGGTGTCACTTCCATCAAGTCGTGGATTCGAGCTCTGATGTCACTAAAGGCCCTTCTTGTTGTGGAACTGATGAAGTGTAAATATGTCTTTTTGTTGGAATTTTGTAAAAACTAAGAGAATGAGGAATTAGTCCTAAAACGATCTCGTTACTTGATTAAGTGCGTTATCAGTTGCTGTCGCGTTACTTCTAAAGGTTGCGTTAACTATCAATCAATCAATCTTAATTTCAGAAACATTAAAATATCTGTAAGTCAGCAATCTTTGATGTGAAATTTAATTGATTTCCAAATTTTTATTTTCTACTGCCAATTAATATTGATTAAATAATAAAAAAGTATATTACTTAAAAAATTCTCTAGCTTTCACAATGCAGTGGAAAATAGTATATTTGATGCGTAAAGAGCAGTTACTTAAAGGAACTGTCCTCTCTCGAAAACTGAAATAAAATAATTCAATAATCACAGTTATATAATACTTGTTTTAGGTTTTAAATTTTAATTTCTATCATTAAATTTCATACATCGGAATCTGTCTTGCACAATTCCCAATTTATTCACAATTTTTTATTGATAAATGTTTTGAGTATATTATCTATTTGAATTTTTCGATGAATATTCAGTAAAGTAAATATTTTATCTAAATGAGATTGAAGTATGGTTTTAACAATAATTTTTATTAAAGTTAGTACAGAATTTAAAAATTACAATTCGGTATTAAACTAAAATAATAATAATAAAAAATAACTACGAATGAACCAGAACAGCAAACTCCAATTCTCTCATAGAGGTAAAAATACATAATTCTCATTGATGTATTCATATATGATATAAATAATTTATATTTTAGCTACAAATTTTAAATTCTACACTAGAAGCTAAGTAACTTCAGCTAAGAATATCTGTAACCCCAAAAGAAACTAAAAAAGAAGAAAAAACATAGCTGAAATAAAATATGTCCTTTTAGGCTCATGACAGATGTATGAAAAACGTCCGAGTATCCATTTAGTGTCCTGTGTAAAATTTCATACTTTCTTCAGTATACCTTATTCTTAAATCAGGCAGCCATGTCTGTATTCACTCTTAGAATATTCCAAAACTCACAAATGTTCCTGTTAGCACATTTTTAACATTTTGAATTCTGCATACATGTGTCTAAAAATAGTTATTTTATTCCAAATGCTTCTTAACTTGGAACATCAAAAGAAGAATAAAATGATTTATTCCGCTTGTTGCTGAGTGCATAAAATCTTAGGTTAACTCAAAGAAAAAAAAATTTAGAGAAACGTTTCCCTTTGAAAGCGTAAGTAAGAAATGGAAAGTTATGTTGAATGAGGAAAGAAAGTATATTTTTCAATTCGGAACAGTGATTATAGTCAATTAAAAGGAATGCAAGGCTTAAGAAAATATATTCTTTACTTCAGAATCACAAACTGAACATTTATTTCTACCTACTCTGTTAATTCCAAGGTAAAAATAATATTTAGGGTTTAAGTACAAAAGGTGTGTGTGTGTGTAATGTAATAAATTCATCTCTTATTCTATGAAAACAATTTAAATTCGTCAAAAAAGGATAGTTATTACAAATGTAATTGAGGAAAATGAGCATAAAAATTTAGGATTTAGAATTACTATTGTATGATTTAGGATTATTATTATTACGAAATGTATTTAAATAAGAATTTATAAAACGGCGTATTTAAATAAAAGTTAAATTAATTTTATTTTATAAATTAATTGACATAATGTCGAATTGGTATATAAATTAGAATTATCGACTAATGCAAATTTATATCGATGGATATTCAAAGAGTTCGATGAGTAATATAAACTGATGCAGTTACGCTAATGATGCAAAAATTTTTTATAAAATATTAATTGAATACACCTCGAGCTTAATTTCATTGCTAATAATAATCAAAATGATATATTGATAGTTCAATGATAAGTTTCATATTAAAAGTAATTGGACAAAGAAATAAATTGTTAATGCGTAAAGTTGATTTAATATAAAATATGAAAAATGTTATTTTACGGTACCAAGACATATGAAGAATAATGAAATACTGAATTTAAGACTTCTATTTTTTCAATCTTATATCTTTGAAATTAGCCGTAGATCATAGATTTTTAGTACATTATAACAATTTCTTAATCCTTTTCTGGGATTATATAAATAGTTCTTTGGTCAAAAAGGTCTTTTCTCTCTTAGTTGTATATGTATATTGTCTTTGAGAATTCATAACACATATTTGAGTTCAATCGGGATTTTTTTTTAAAAAAAAAACATATTACTTAAATAAAATAAAACGATTTTCATCTTGTATATAAAACAATGCACAAAATATAGCAAACCGGTTTTTGTAATGATGTACTCGTAGAATCCTAATTTCTTCAAATCAGTTATAAACTCAAGAATGTATCCGCACATATCGCTCTAACATTCTTTTTATTACGCTGGTTTTAATTCCTTTTCATCGCTTAATTTTCCATTTCACCTTTCCTTCTTTCTTTTGCTACCCTTCAATTTACATATGAGCTTTGCTTTGCATATTTGGAAGTCGAGTTTTTTTTTTTTAAATCAAGTAGCTTTAAAAGTGTCCATAAGAACAGATGAAGGTAAGCACGACTTACATTTCTACAATACATAAATTATTTATGATTACTATTTTTAAATTTATGCATTATTTAAAAAAAAATTAATTCTCTATATGCACAGCTCTATCCTGCTTAGAAATATAATAAATTTAGATCCATGTAGTATGCACCTAAATACAAATATGCATTACGAGATTTCAAATATAATGCAGAAAATTAAGCTAAACAAATTTACAAAAAATTATTTAAATAAAACTAAATAATTATAAAAATATAGTTATTGAGCACAAAAAAGGTCTAAATTCTATTACAGTTTTAAAAAATATATATCACGAAAACAAGAAGACTCAAAATCGGAATTTTATTATTTGGCACGTATCTTGGATCCCTTAAAAGATTTATAGATTTGAGACCAAAATTTAAGTATTAAGCTAAATGTTATCCATTTTTTATGACTAATGTAAATATCAGCATATATAGATATGTAAATAATTTATTCAATAAATACGTTTATTTACTGAATCGATATTAAGTTACATACTATCAACTACTTATGGGCCAATTTCTTCACAAATAATCCGTGTCTTTTTTTATCAATTATTGTGTTTAATTTCATATATATGTTAAGTTTAATGACATGGAAAATGAAACCATTGTGTTCAAAGGTATCAGCAACTCTTACGAATTTTGCAGAATTCCCCTTAGCAAATATAACGTCTTTATTAAATGCCCAAGTTCATCAAGAAGCTTCAAATTAGTGAAGTGAAATCTTGATCGACATCGGAAAGATAATTAGAGCCGTTTCAATATTATTAATTCACCATGCCTTTACCTATTAGACAAATATCATTCATCAGTTATTTGATATTATAATTATTAAGTTAGGATCCGCTTGAATTGAATAATATACATTTAATTAATGAGAAAAATGTGTTAAATCGGTTATAATTAATGAAAGAACAGATAAAATTATCGTTAGAAGATCGCTAAACAATGAAAACCAGAATGTCAAGCATTTTGAATTTATTAATAAAGTCAAATATATTGCTCTCTTTCTCTCTCTGGTCGTCATTCATTCAATAATAATTTAATAACTTCTGTGGGAATTAATGTATTGTTGCAAAAAAGTTAATGATCTCTTCAGATAGTTGAATTGTTTTCCTAAATATTCTAAATGAAGGATAGATAATTACTGATGCTAAGTATAGAATCGTTACCGCCTTTCAGCAGTCATTTATTACAAATACTGAAAAAGTATTAATTTGTGTCGATGCATAGAAATTTTAATCAATGAACATCTCAGTTATTATCAAATAACTATATTAAAAACAGTTTATCCATTAAATAAATGTATTAATGACTCCATTTATGTTGTTGGGTCTTAACTTTTTACTGCACATGGATTTCGTCACGGAGCTAGTGTGGAGATATCCAAAAGGCTGTTTGCCTAAATGTGAGGCAAAACTAACTCTAGTCATTAAATTTCACACAAATAAGTTACATTCCTTATTGTCTCAAAAATATGAAATCGAGCTTTATAAAACATTTGATTTTGCTTCGATATTTTATTTTTAGAATAAAAAAGGACATTTTTTTTTAAAAAGAAATGTATTTTTTACTATGTTAAAAATTTTGAGAAATAGAATTCAATGGAATAAAAAAATTTATATATATACAATATAAAGTATTTTTTTTTTAAAAAAAATAATATTTTCTTTACAAACATGCAAATGTCATAATACATCATTTCATTTAGTCATACATTATTATTCCTTATACAATCCTGATACTCACTTACACTGGGCACTGGAAAACGCACTGGGATTTGGTATTCCTTGCGCTGGTTTATATAATCCTTTCCAAAAACATCCTAAATAAGATTTTAGGGGATCCAATTTCTCTGAAATTAAAAACAAACCATAATTTATTATTTATATTAGATTTTTAGAACTATTTGCATAATCTACAATTGAGTCCTATTCTCAAATTGTCTGAAATCAATCTTCAATTCATTCGGTTTTGAGTCAATTCCTTCGCTATTATTAGATTGAACCCTCTATACTTATAGCCTTAGGTATCTTAAAATATGGATATAATAAAACCTGTAAAATGTAGCCTTAGTCTAAAATTTCGCTCAATGGTCACATGTGTATACCGCACACTATTTGGCCTATCCAAACATGCTACATTTAGTTAGACAGGGCTTATGATTTTCCATGTGAATCATGAGTTACATTCAAATGGTGTATTGTTTCACATTTTATAAAGTATGTTTTGGGAATTATAATAAGTGTGGTAACTTAATTTTTCTTCACTTCACTGTCTAAATTATGAAAAAATTACGAAAATTGTATTTTCTCTTTTCCCTTGTTGGAAATATTTCTGTAACTATAATATTATTTATTGTTACGTGGCGTACCTAAACTAACCTAAATTATGATATAAAATTTCTTTTAATTTAAAGAATAATTTCTGTAATTTCACTTAAGCTTTCTTCTCTCAATTCAGAATTTACCAAATAATAGCATGAACATTATATGCATAATCTGAAGTAGTATTTTTTTTTTCATACGTGGCTCTGTTCTACTGCTTTTGAGTAAATATTTATTCTCCAGAAATTAAATTTTCTAGAATGTTTAGAGATAGTATTAACAACAGTAGAATCTCATTTGTAATTTTAGCAACCTTCTTCTAAACTCTTAAGTATCCTTATTTCAGAGTAATTTCAGTCTACAAGTGCCCCAAAAGCAGACAAAAGTACAAGCAAAAATAATTTCACTTTACACTTACTAAGTCTCTCTTCGTTTTGTTTGCTCATGAAGAGAGTCAATTTAGAGTTGAACTTGTTTGCCATGCCGCATCGACAAATATGGCTGTATTTGCTAATCGTAACTGTTTGAGTTCATAATTACTCAACAAATTTTTAACCCTAGGGAATGCCGTATTTGTTTAGTTAGTGTCTTTAACCAGTTATGCCCAAAGAATGTTTTTTTCAAAAGGAAAAATTTAGAAAACTCACGCAAGTATATTGGATAATTGAAAAGTTTTTTGTGAAAAGTTCCAGTACTCATTCTCCAGAAGGAACACGTTGTTCGCAAATAATCATATTTGTTCCATTTAAGTTTTCTTGTAACTCATTCACAAGTTAGTTTGTTAAATAAGTCATTTGTGCATGTTATATGATGAAAAAAATGCTTAATCTTAGTCAATAATTAATTACCTAAAACTATTACTGTTAAATAAAGGACTTACTCACGTGATGCAATGAAATATACATAAAACATGTTTAATGAATTGGAGAAATTAATGTTAAGAAATAAACTATTTTTAAATTGATTTGGTAACTATTAGGAATGTTTTGCTTATATTTATTAGAAAGAGTTATTTTAATATTAAACTGTAATTTACAATACCTAGAATTCAGATTCATATAGCTGAATGTAGATGCGTACGGATTTCTTAACTAGACATTTTTTATTACTTCTTTGTAATTCAAAGTTACAAAATTACTTTCATTTGTAAATCGGAGAAGTACGGGATAGCCATAATTTAACTGACAGTGCTCAGAGTGCTCTGCAGCGCAATCTAATAGTGAGAATTGCTTAAAATATTGTAGGAATATTAAACAAAACGGAAGATAAAGGATTCAGTTAAAAAATATGTTTCAGAAGTCACAACTAGGAGAATATGTGGTGCTATGTAATTGAAATGAGAATTTTAAAACAATCTGAATCAATACTAAAATAAAATTAACTTTATTTAGAATATTTAACAATTTAATTCCATTTAAGTATGGTAACAATTTTAAAAAAGTGAAATATTTACCCAAACACCGATAAAGTCTCCTTACCTGCAATTTCCTTTATTAAGTCCTAAAGAAAGCAACAGCAGAAGAAAAAGTTAATTATTCAAATTTCATGATACATCCTTTAGCACAGTGCTAACTTTTTGGGCTTTAAAATGCAATACGTTACTTTTTGAAACATTTGATTGAAAGTTATGTACTAAATGTCCCCTTATTTAGTCGAGTGCTTGTGACTTGTCGAATTCTCTTATTTCAACCAGTCCTACGCGTCAGCCTCTTTTCGTGTTTTTAAAAAGCACAAAAAATGCGTAAACGTAATGTCCTGTATCAATTAAGGTTTTAAAAGCAATGGTTTTGTGTGTGTGTATGAGGTTGGAGAAAACAGGTTCTCTGAAAATTCAGTCAGGCAGAGGATATGAACGCGAATCCCAGGCTACAATAGAAGTTGCAACTGTAATTGTCAAGACAGCACAAGAAAATATTGTTGCCTGCTATGTGAAGACATAATATAACATGGAGTGTGCAGGAGATTCCTGCTCACATCTTGTTTTCTGTTGTTGTGAATGTTATGCACTGAATGCAATAAGTGGTGCACAAAAATGGCGGCCCCATTGAACTTACTTTGAATGTGTTCAATAAAGGTAATTTTTATTCATTATTGATTCTACATATTGAAAAATCTCTTTTCGATTACATAGCCTCTAACGGTGATTTTTGTTACTGTTTCTCGCGAAATCCTTCATCCCTCGTCTTGATTAATCTTCTTTCTACATTTAGCGCAATTTTTGTAATTAGAGGGCAATACAAAACACTCTAAACACCGTCAGTTTTATTATGGCTATCCTGTAACAATACTTTTTCATCATACGATGATGTCATTACTGCTTCATTGCTTCTGATATTAACTTTAATTGATCAAAACCATAGAAATAAGAATGAATCTACTTAACATTTTCCATCTGCAGAGAAAAAAAATTAGACATTATTTTTTTTAAAAAAAAATACAATTATATATATGTAAAATAATATACTTAGTTATTTTTATTTTTGAAAATGATAGGTAGAATTATCCTTTGTTTCAACATTTCAAATGACAGTCACATATGTCTTAAATGTTTGATATATGTTTCTATCTCACATAAAAGTGTAAAAACTTTTTCATTAATTTGTGATTAGAACATTTCCATTCCTAAAAGAGTGGTTTAAATGTACCCGTATCAAAATCCGGAAATGGAAATTTGGTAATTCACTGTAATTTTATCTAGATATCCTTTTTCTAAGTAGTCCATGAATCAAGCTCATTACATTACAAAATATAGTTGCCTTAACGTTTCCGTAGGTGAGATCACCTTTGTATTTTATGGAACAAAATCACCGAAAGCAGTACATTCTCTTGATCATTACTTTTTTCCCATGTATACTGAGGAATCCTAGAGTTTTCAATAGACTAACAAGATGCTATATAACAACTTGACACTTCAAAGAGGAAAGGTGATATAATTTATGAATTAAGAATTGACAAATCTATAATCAATAACCATGGATAATTTCTTAAGAAGCACAGAAAAGTCATTTCGGTAATTATTAGATCCAAATTAAAAAAAAAAATATTTTAAATGCCAAGAATGCTTCAAAAATATCATTGTATACTAACATATTTATGAATAAATTTTAAATCAAAATGCTGAAATTTCTTAAATGTTAAAAATAAACTAAAAGAAAACCATAGAATAAAAAAAGTAAAATATTTAAGATAATAATACTAATAATGTTTGTATAAAATTTTCAATTTATTTATAAGCCTGTAAATATGATTTAAGAAACTGGAATTCATCTTAAGATTTAAGGAATTCCTAGCATTGTGTAAATTCAATGAGATATTTAAATAATACTATCTCTCGAAATCAAAATTTTTTCACAAATTTATGAGCATAGATCACAATTAATAATTTAGTATCTCTCACATATTGACTTAGAATTTAGATTTAAATAAAACAATGGAATAAAATGTATGAATATGCAAATTGTTTTTGCAAAATGATTTATGAATGTTTTTAGTGAATCTACACAATGTACTCTGTATTTAAAGCTATGTATATTCTCTAAAACAAGATGCAAAATGTGTTGCTGCAAATGCAATAAATTTCAGTTTCGAAAATAAAGCAAATCCAAAAATACCTAAGACATACATTTTATATATTTTTAAAGATTAGTAGTTCATATCTTAGCGTACTTTTTAACAAATCGGGTTCAAGTTTGGTTCATGAGGAAGGGTATTCTAAAATACATTAAGCAAACCATTATCATCAATTTTAACATAATTCAAGCAGATAAGTTACGTAATAAAGATACAAATAATAATAAAGTAGCTGTACATATAACAATAAAAAAATTTAACTTTTTTTGTTAAGAATATTGTTTAGTTTGTAAGCATATTTAATTTTTTATATACAAATTAGAAGGTTTTTCAAGTAGAAAAATTTCTACATTTCAGATTTTATGATAGATGGCGTGGCTTAGAACAATTTTTACTTTTGTAATTTTCTACCCACATCAAAAGCATTAAAAAGACTATCTCACTTCTAAGCTTCTTTTAAGTGGTTTTAAATTCTACAACATAAAAAAGGAACCATAAAAAGGAACGAAATATCTTTTCATCTCTAACACATTATACGACCATCTCCACACTTTTATCTCTTCCCTTTTTTATATTAAAGGAGAAAATAAAAATAAATTTCAAAAAAAAGAAACCTAAAACCTATCCTAATCTCGAAACAAATGAATTGTAAGCAACTAAGAATCGATTCGACAAACTTAAACGTAACTTTTGTTTCTCCAAGGTACTAAAACTTTTTTTTGTTTCTTAAAATAGCTTCCTCTTGTTCTCACTTCACACCATATTTTATTTCTTGGAGATAGAAAGCATTAAGTGTCATCTAATTTAAGGTGCTAAGTCTCCCTAATGAAGCGACGAAGGAAACTATCTAGAATGGATTAGCAATTGATCCGTCTTCACACTCCACTTAATTGGAGAACGGAGAAAAAAGTATACCCAACAATTTTTCTTCTCCCTTTTAACGTCTTAAGTGAATCAAAAGGAAAAATCCTTGGTCCCCCAGCAAATGAAAAATGAAGCGGACTCGGCGTTATAAATAGGTTATCGTGAACAAGATGGTTAGTCATTTTTGAAAGAGGCCGTAATTGATCCCACGAAACTTCGATTAGTATATGTCAGCGAAGAAATGAAATGATTGATTTCTTCTGTTTCCATTACTACAGTTCTTTTCGTCATCATCAGTGATAGTCTAAAGTAATAAACCCGTAAAGAAAGATCAAACAGAAGTACATTGCAGTTCGATGAAGCTATTTCAAGGAAATGGATGATGTATCGTTGATACCCATGTCATGTTTGAACAAAAACATATTTTATGGATAATAAGCAATTCAGAAAGATTAGTTATGAAGTAAATGTTGGAAAAAAAAATATTAAAATGTTCCTGCGTACAAGTAGAGCAGCAGACGGAAGAGAATAAAACTTAGGAAAATTATTTCATATGATTTTCAAGCTAATAAAGGATTATATTCGTGTATTACTTCCATTAGTAAAATACTAACGGTAATATAAAATCGATTTAAATCATTAAAGTTACTTAAAATATCGCATTTTAAAATAAATATTAGATTTAATTAGAGTTTATAGATATGTTGTTATTAGATATAGTTGCTTACCGGTGTTGCTGTTAATCCAATCATTATAGTTCGTTTCAAGCGATATTTTCAGAATTTTAAACTCATAATTTTTTTTTGCTTTTCTCACGCACAATTCAATAATTTGAAACAAATAAATAATATTATTATCTACCCCTTGCATCAAATACACACATACAAGATTCAAAATTGGTTTTTCGAATACCTAAAGAAAATTTGTCACTAAAATATTAAGCTTTCCTCAAAAATATCTATTATATATCCTGATATAAACAAAGAAATATGCTCCAAGATTATTTTCCATACTTTGAAAAATTACAATAGCTAATGCAATACTAATACATCCATACGTAATCTTAAATATTTAATAATACTGAAGAAAGTAGTAAATTGTAATTCTAAAAATACTCAATTAATAATATGTTATGAAACGATAGTGATTTCTTGGAGCCGTTAGTGATAACTGGAAATGATACCTATCTTTAAGATCGCTAGTTTAGCAAATGTATAAATAAAGCTGAATTCAATTTTAAAAGATTCCTTCTTCGTGTTTGTTCTGCAATTGATATCACATTATCAGCTATAATTAAATGCATATCTAAAAGGTCACTTAAATTACATCACATTACGGGCATGTGTGCGTGCGTGCGCAATTTTTGGATAAAAAGCATTTTGAATAACAAAATAAAATTTTAACATAAATTCTCTTAAATGAAAATATCACGGATACACAATAAAAATAATTATCGTAAATTATATCTTCTTAAAGTATTTCGAAGACGCGCAAAAAAATGAAGTACTTTATAAAATCAATGTGTAATGCGACTTTAATTACATCACATTACTAATACTGGGTTACAGCATTTGATGCGTCGAAACAACATTTACTTATGATACTAGCTACAAAATTCATTCACTATACTTGGACGTGTGTGATTTAACACGGAATAGTTTCACAACGACCTGTAGTAAACTTATCTGTCAATTACAATTCTGAAAGCTCATTTTTTTACCTTCACAAGCAATTTCACACGACGTTGATCTTGTTCACGGTAAATTATGCTTGGACAGTGGTTACGCCTATCAGAGAGACAGCTTGAGTTCTTTTTCCATCTTATTAAATTATTTGGTAATCTAACCTTTTTTCGGAAATGAAATTTGACCGAATGGTTCTTCTCGATGGCTAACAATTCTGAACCTGCTATAAATAAATTTTGAAAATAACAAAAACAAGTTATATCAGGCCTTTTATCTTTCTTTTGAGTAGCAATGGTTCAGATATATGTTATTAATTGATCATGAGTCGTAAAATCTTATTAAAAAAATTCATATAATGTGATTAAATGGAACTTTCACTATGTTGGCATGTGTTAATAAATTAAAATGCACTTCTCAAACAATTTATTTTAAATCTTCATACATAGATTCTTGACATTTTTATTACCAATATTAAATACGAAAAATCAATCCCCTAGATGTAAAAACTCCTATAACCAGATATGTTTATCATATTTTTTACCTAGATGTGTTAGTGCGGTTCAACAGAAGACACGCATCCAAATATAATCAACTGTACTTTGAAAACTCACAACTAAAAAGTAAAACATAACATAGTAATAGTAATTACTTTCATGGAAAAAATATACCTGCATCAATTTGTAAGATAAACAAAAATAATACACTAGTGCAAAATGAAAAGAGAACATTAGCAATTGTTATGCTACTTTTATACATCAGAAGTTAACAATATTTTAAACGCATTTAGCATAATCTAGTGGCTGTTAAAGATACGCAAAAATACTAACTTTTATACTGCGGAAGTAACCTCAAACCTCAACAACATAAAGTGAACACTCAAGATTGCTTTTAGATCACAGTTCTCTTATCAAGTAAATAATGCTTTGCGTCCTAAGTTAGTTGAATATATTGGAGATAGTGGAACATAATTTTAGTTAAAATCCATAAAAATAAAACTGTTAATGAAAAATATTTTTAAACACCCAAACAATTATCATTTATACTTTACAAATGATGAATGTGGTTTTTTCTTTTGTATCAAATGCAAACATATACATGTTTAATTCTTTTAAGAATATTTTTAATGTCATATTTATTTTACTGCAATTGATATTTTTCTGTATGGATTGTTCTGATTACAACAATTGACACCAAGTTTGACTTCACATATTTGGAGAGAAAAAAAAAGTACACTGAATTTCCTGAGGACTTCACTACATTTTATGTTTAAAATAGTTATCGTTATAATATTTTTCGGTACATGATACTATTTTTTTTCAATTTTTAAAGGTTTTTTTTTCTGTTTACGATAATGATGTACAAAAAATTACTATCGCTTGATCTCATTTATTTTCTTTATTGCTTTTGAATTTTAAAAGTTTTCTGTCACTTTGTGGATACAGTGACCAGTGTTCTAAAATAATTTTTTAGTTGCCATGTTGAAAAAAAAAAGGTTAGCTCTTCTTTAGATGAAGGGTATACAGTTGAATCACCTCCGTTTCAGCATACCTTTTAACTTGATATAAAAATGAATCTTCATTTCTGTAAATGATTTGTTCATTTGTAACTAAATACAACTCTACACTATTTTTGAAAGTATTCAATGGCAGTTTAAACTTGTGTAATATAAAATTTACTCTACTCCAAGCCATTCTGTTCATTATTACCTTTAATCGTTTTACGGAAGTTTGTAGATCATTGTTAAATATTAAATACACACTAAACCTTATTTTTAATATACAAATTTTAATCTAAACATATCAATTCACATTAAGGCTCTACGAACTAATATTAGACTTTTAATGAAATAATGTTTTTTTTTTCCCTTTAACAGTAAAATACATTTAAATAGTAATAAAGAACACAAAGAAAGAACATATTATCAAAAAATAAAAGAAAACGCATCTTCTTTTGGTATAATTCTCCGTAGAGATTGATTGCGTTTGAATATTTGAATTCCTACTGTTTAATTACACGCAATAAGGAACTAATTCTCTTGTTTGAGGTAGTGAAAGCGAAAAAAGAAAAGAAAGAGCAAGCGATGAAAAAGCAGCCCGCATTTTCTTCAATAAACACTTCGGGTCCATGGATTAAACATAATTTTCTTTGATAGTTAATGATGCACCAACGATTAGAAAAGAATTCAAAAGAAAAATACCTCATTACTTTAAAGAAATAGATTAATTAAAAAATCTTTTTATCCTCCTGTTTGAGTATTTTATTCTCCATACTTTTACTTTCATTTTTTCCCTCACGAAGCATCGTCGTGATTTGAACAGCCTCTAAAGTAAACAACATAAATTAATTTAAACTTTATTTATTTAAAATCTTTCACCTCAAAACATAGACATAGATTTAACCTAGACGTTTTGAGGTAGAAGTAGTTAGGATGGGATTTTTTCTCATAGTGTAAAAATGCATGAAAAGTTCTTTAAAAATAGAATGTCATTTCTTTTTTTTTTTTTCATAAAAATTTAATGATGGCAGTATTGCGGTACATTTTTCCAATGATCAAGTAAAAAGAATTTTATGTTCTTGCTTCAGGTAACGGATTAAAGGAATTTTTAAATATTTGTTTATTATTTTGAAATATTTATATTTTTAATATCCAATCTCAAAAGACAAAGTAGTGAAACAATCTAAATAAAAAAAGAGAGTTGGGGCTTTTTAAGCCTTTTGAAACTTAATCATTTGCTACGTGAGGAAATAATTAACGCTATTAATGATTCCAATAATTCAGAAAAAAAACCTGACTTTATAATTACTTCAGGCAACAAATATTTCACTTTTTATCATCGTATTAATGAATAATGAACAGCATTTCATTCAAAAGTTCCTCTCCGTATAAGAGATGTGTCTTTATATTTTCAGCAATTAAGAAGTATGTTAAAAGCTTCAGAAGCTACACCATCAGATAATACGTTATTTTTCATAATTTTTAAACTTAATAAATATTAGAGGATATATACAAAATTATATAGTTTTATAAATAGAATACGATTATTTTATAAAAAAGCCGCGTAATTCTTTTGATTCTTCTATCTGTACATTTCAGCTACATTGTACAGTTTATGAGCAAATGCTATTAGAAGTAAATTATTTGATGCAATTTCAAGAAATGTATTTATCCTAAAAATTATAATTATCTATTTATTTAACTTAGAAACATTTTTAAAATTTTTTTATTGAAACGATGTTCTTCAGGTAATAAAATAATTATGTTGTTATTGAATTTGTTAAATTAAAGGGAAATCAATTATAGTACATAATATTATTATTACTTTGGTAGATATGGTTCTTTTCAATTTAAATATTAATACCTTTCCAATTAAATGAACAAAGGGCTAATGACCTTGTCAATTAAAGATATATGCTGATTTCAGAAATAAAAAAACTACATTTAAATAATTTTATTCATTTAAATATAAGTCCAAATATCACATTAATTTAGTATGCCGGAAAAATTGTAATCAATAAATACAGTACATTCCTTAAATTTGCATTTACTTACATTTATATTTCATTTGTATTTGTATTATCCTTAAATTTGTATTTCAGTTTCCTTCATTGAATAAAAATTTTATACAAAAAATACTTATAATTCATTATTTTTCTAAAATACCAGTAAAAGTAAAGTATATAGAAATGTTAAATTTACTCAAAAATTAAAATAATACATATAATCTAAATAAGATATAATATATAGAATACAGAAAAATATTTTAATTTTAACTAAGGTGTTTTTATTTAAACATAATGCTTACAGTATTCTCTATGTTTCAGTTTAATTATTGCAATTACTGATGCAAATAGTAAGCGACAAAATAATTAAAACAATCTGAACACTTCGTTAACTAAAAAAAAATAATTCAAAACTTTCTGAATTTATCTCGAAAATCCAACTTTTGTTTCTTAAAAACAAAATATATATTCCTGAACAAACTGAAACAATGAAAATTAAATTTCAAAGTACTTCCTCTTTTAAGAAATGGTAAATGTTTACAAAATATCAAAAAGTGTAATCCGTTATAAATTTTAGTTATACTTTTGCTAAAGAATCTCACTCACCCCGCAATGGTAACAGATTATTCAAATTTAGCTTTTTGATAAATATTTTTTAAAAAACCTATAGAATTAAATGCGCTGCTTAATACAGACGACTCAAAAGACAAGATATCCCTACTTAAGCATTTGGAGCATGAATGTGAACAATCCTTTGTTAAGAGATTAATACGTTGAGAGTTACTTTTGAAAAGGAACTGTTAAAAAAATAATTCTAAACTTTAGGGACAGTATATTTTAATAAGAACAATTAAAATGTTTTGAAGTATTTAATTTTTCACGGATGATAATAAGAATACCATGAAAATAAAATAGCTAAGTTTAAAGAATAAATTTAAAGAACTATTGTCCTTCGCCATTATTTGTGTCCGTGTTTACCATCGGAATTTAAGCGTAGGAAAAGTAGATTTGATTTAGAGATGCTCATTAACGAATAAAAGAAAAATATTTCCATTGTTGTGAACTGTTTTCCTAGGGAATATTTTTTCTTTAAATTTAAGAATTAGAACTGTGGCTTATTAAGATGGAATGAAAAGCAAAGTAGGTCCACTGACAATTAAAATTCCGATTTTAATTGCATCATCATATTGAAATTCTTTAGAAGAAATTGTCCTTGTGTTTCAAATGTGTTTATTTTTTAAACAATTCAGGTTCTGTTTGCGAAGAGAATGAAAAAAAAAATGTTTAAGGTTTTGTTATATACACGATAATTGGTTTCATTAAAATAATGAGGAAATAGAATAGTAAGGTGGTTTCAGTAAATACTTTTCTTAAGAAATACCTCTCTAATAATAAAAACATCCCAAAAATTGAATACTTAAAAAAAGCTATATTTTTTCTAACTGCACTTGATGAAATGCATCTGTGTATGGAATATCGAAAGAAATACAGAATACAAAAACATATTCAATCCATATCTGATTAAAAAGAAAAATATTTTTTGAAATAATGATTTACTTTCAGATGCAGGTGTTTTTCAAGACAGAAATAAACCCATTAATTTTAAAATATTATATGAAGTTCACTAAAGATAATGGCAAATAGAAAATGTTAATATGTATAAGAAAAAATACTATATAAGTAGATGAAATGTTTTATATATATTTTATAATATTTATAATATACTAATATATTATTGATACACTAATTACATTAAATTACTTTAATATTACGTTTTTGTTATTAAAAATTAAAATATTTCTTCTTTTAATTTTTTTTTTACACTAGAGCTAGTAGAAACTCACAATCCAAATTTCATAATCTCGGTGTACTGTAAATAGAAAGGTAATGTTATGTATAATTTGCTACAATGGTCATTGATTATTAACTTCACACTAAATAACAGCACGAGATACATTTAAGGCAGACGTAATTTTGAACAATGGTCAAGTGATGAAGACGATTCTTCAGGTGGTATTCTACTCTCCTCACTTCCACACGTCGCCAATAATTGACTGCTGAACATGCATCAGTCTTGCTACACGATTGTGTTTTAAGTGACGTCAGGACTTGTTCCCACAAACTGACAGAAAAACTTGGTTTCCATCTTGCTACAATGATTCCATGGCTACTACGGCCAACAAATACTTTGATGATTTTGTTGTTTTGTAAATAAAGTCCTTGATAATCGAACTATTATTACATAGATGAATTTTTGTTAATCCTATAATAATAACATATACCCATTTGAATTTCTTATAAATGAATTAATTCAATAAACATCTTTAAAGACGTCAACGTATGTAAGCGCTGATACAATTATAAGAATCTTTTTTTTTTCTCCAAACGCTTATTTCTCAAAATTAAAATAATATCTTAAATAGAATTCGAGGATGGGTTACTAAGTACCCATGTATGGAATGGGGTAGTGGAAATGAAGAGTAACTCACTGAAGTATTGTTCAGTGATTTTTTTCCTTCTCTAAGAAATTAATGAATCCAATCAATCACCACCATCAACTTTAATGACTTATGAGACCATCTTCTCATTTTTAGGACCAGATTCACTGAAAACATATGATAAATAAAGTAATGTTTTCACATTAAACCAAATTTAATAAACATTTGTTTTAAACAAATTAATTCGAAATTGTTTAACACTAGGGGTTGTTTTAATTTGTACACATAAAAGCGTTGTCTTAGTAATACATAACGTTTAATTTAAAAAAATCTGGTTTTAACAAAATTCAAATTACAAACGGTAGTTATTGTGAATAGATTTATGTACATGAATATATTTTATTTAGTTTCGTAGTAACGACAGTTACATCATTATTAAGATTTATTTAATTTAGTAATTTATTGATTGCTTTAATTTTTATACCTGAATCGATTATTATCAATAACTTAATAAATTTTTGACTACTTTAGTTGGGTTTTTTAAAATGTTTGCTGAGTTATTTCATTTTCCCTCAAATTAACACGTGTTTTGTTTATTTTTATTATTAAAAGTTGATTTTAAATTTGCAAGTCAGATTGTTTGAAGGATTATAACAATAAGAAATATTTTTTGTTATAATCCATTAAACAATCTGGTTGGTGGCTAGTTTATTTTTTTTTTTTTATTTTCATGCGATTATTTATTTACTTTTTGGGAATAATATCCATTGTAATTTTAAATTTTATATAAGCATCTAAATAATGTTGCGCCTTTTTATTTTTAAAATACTTTGTTTGAATTTGAAGTATTCAGATTAATTTACAGTGGTTTGTTTCTGAGTTTCTGTGTGGAAACTCAAGAAGTTCGGAAGCATGCATTGAGGATTTCATTTTGAGTTCCTATATAGGAAACTTTGTAAATCAGACCAATGCATATTCCAAATATCACATAGTTGCTTAAAATTCTTATAATAAAATTTAAATATTGAATTAAGAAAAGGCTGAAAAATAATACCAAGGATTGAATATGGATTAAATCACAAAAGCCTCGATGTAAATGTAAAAGGGGAATTTTAAATATTACATATGTATTTATTCATATATGACTTCTTTTAAGAGTAGGAGTTTAAATTTGATTTTACACTTACCATGTATTTTACATGATAAATAGTGTAAGGTTGTCACATTTTATGTCTCATTTTTGTAAGAATTTGACAGAAATGTAGTTTTTTTTCTACTGTCAGAATGTGATAAACGATTTTATCGTTTCTCTGCTTTCCTGTGAATGCCACACACGATTCTTTTCCTTTGAATGTTTTATTTCTCGAATAAAATAAAAAAGAAATTATTTTATTTCTTTTATGCTAAAAGAAAGCTTTGAACGTTGGTATTCTGTTCAGGCATAAATCGAAACGTGTCAAAAGGGAAGCGATAATAGAAGATATGAAAATGTAATTTTTCACATTTTAGGCTGACACAAAATATTGCTTTTCTAGTAGAATAATTCAAGTTTTCTTTCTTTTCTTTTTATGGAAACATTCGAAAATCAAACTCAGAGCATTTGAATAAAAATATCTTTAAAAGTTACATTTCCTACAGATTTCATTCAGTAGAAACATTACTCTAATATAATTGGAAAAAAAACCACTTCCAAATCCCGACTACTAATAGAAACTAACTCTTTAGTGTATTTCAATGTCTTTCTATTCCTGTTCCGATTAAGAAATTTCACAAGAAATCATTTTTTTAAAAATATATCTTAAATATTTTTCAAGCAAATACTTTTAATTACTTTTCTCCTAATGAAATCGATTACTACTTAATAATAAATGGTTTTGTAATGTGCTGAAAAAAATATTGAATATTGAACATCGATATTTCAAATTCTGACTTGTTATGTGTATTATTTTCTAAATCAG
Source organism: Nephila pilipes (assembly GCA_019974015.1). Lineage (NCBI taxonomy): Eukaryota > Metazoa > Arthropoda > Arachnida > Araneae > Nephilidae > Nephila > Nephila pilipes. The sequence continues at coordinate 813,231 of BMAW01068347.1, forward strand.
CACCTAATAGAAATAAATAAGCCCTATGATAGCGATATCACTTAAAAGGATCTCGGAATTCTTAGATATCAAAACTTCCATGTTTTTTTTTTTTTTTTTTTTTTTTTTGAAAAATATATACGTATATGTTAGATTCCATTTTTTTTTGAACGTATTGACATAGAAATCTCAATGATATTACCAAAAATTCCAGAGTTATTAAGAAGAACACTAAATTTTCTTTAACTAGATTTTTTTTTTTTTTGTTTTTTTTCAACTTTAACCTCATTTTTCTCCCCCAAAACATTTTGTTTCGCCCAGGATTTTTTAGAATTTATTTATCATATTTGTTTGAAATTTTCTACACATAATCGAAATCAAAAAAAATTCTTTATGCATCAATTTTTAGACAAATTATTAAGAAAAAAAGTGTTTATGTGAATTTTAATTGTATATTTCCTTAAGGTTCCATAATTTTCTAAGTAATTGTATTTAAAAAATATCTAATTTTTTTAGAAAATATGAATAACTTAAAACTAGACATGTTTATACTAAATAAAATTACCTTTGTGAATATTAATCACTTTCATACTTCAGCCTCCTGCACGCAGTAAAATAATGATTTCGGTAAATTTGAAGAAAAAAAATATTCTTTCAATTTAAATTTCCTTAGATCTTTTCAATTTTTTAAAATATTTACAAGAATGTATGAGAATTTATGTAAATATAAATGAATATTATATTCCCTTTAGCTATTTCTTGAAATTGATATCTTTATTCATAAACTTTATGGATCTTATTATGATTTAATATAACTGTTTCTACAAATGAAAATTGAAGGCTTATGATTCCTCATAACAGGTATATTTTATTATTGGAAATAACACTTTATACCAATAGTAATTATGAACCAGAATCAATTATTTTTCAATAAAAAGTGTTTTATCTTTTAATCCATTTTAATCATTTTGCTACAATCGCATTTAAAAGAACCTTTTTGAAAAAGTATCTTTAAACGTATGTCTCAATTGTTTTGATAATGTTCTTTTATTGCTAAATTGTGTAATAAATAGTTATGATTCTTGAAAATGTTTTCTTACTAAATAATCGTTTAAAATGTGAAAACAGATTAATAAAACGAAGCATTTTCTTTAATGTTCATCGAAGTTATAAAGCAACATTAAGTTTATTTATGAGCATTCCCCTAATAGTTTCAGTGATTTTTCTATATAACAATTCTTCAAAACAAATATGTTTAAAAATTCTTATAACAATTTTTGTTAACAGAACTCATTTAATTCTACATTTCTTGATTGAAAACAGTAAAGTTAACTGCAATAACGTTAGTTCATTACGACATATATTTTGTATAAGAAGAGCATGACATGTGTTTATTTACTATAGTCTTTAGTTTAATTTGGTTCATAGGAAATAATTTTAAGGATTATATGAGAGATAAAATAAAGTAATTACTCACAATTTAATAGGCCTTCCTTTCAATACTCCTACAAAATCTAATTTTCTAAACAGTATCAGATGTTCTTTAATAATTGTTTTCGTATAGAATGGAAAAAACAATTTTAAGATAACGTCAATAATTTAGCTGATCAATAATAGCAATAATAAAAAAAAATAATTTGCTCGTAATAAATTTTGCGATTTGATTATAACGAAAATGATAACAGTACATTTATTATTTTATTTTTAGCTGATATTTGAAACTTTTATTTTGTTCCCTCATGTCATTGGTACTTATAATATATGTTGTTGTTTTTTTAATTTCTCAAGGGAAGGAGAAACTATTTATTATGAAACTATAAGTAGTTAAACAAAAGAAATACGCATTTATTGAAAGGAATATCGTTTTCAAAGCAGAAGATTTAACAGATTAATAATAATAATAATAATAATATATATATATATATGTAAACATTATTCCTATCGACTTTTGTAAAGTAACATAATATCAA
>BMAW01068347.1:815189-875106 GCA_019974015.1 Nephila pilipes
TTTCTAGTTTGTTTACCTTGTAGCAATAATAAGATTTCAATTTGTGGTTTCAAAAAATGTTTCACTAAAAATATTCTGAAATATTAAATATAAACAAACTTTGTTTTACTACACACACAAAATAAAATGTTATTTCTTACATATGACTGTGGCCTAAAAATCCATTTAGAATTAAATTCAAAAGCTATTTCATCTATGTCTAATAATATCACTTTTTTTTTTTTATAGTTAAAAACTTTTAGAAACCAGACACTTTTAGAACAATTCCAAACTTTGATAATATACACAACACATGGTGTAATATTATTCAAAAAACACTTTTATAACATTTAATCAAATTCCAAAATATGTTAACTTTTTATATTTCATAAGAACTAAGTATCAAAATTTAAATGAATACCAATTTCCATTACACATCAGGCAATGTTATCACAATAATCAATTTACAGAAATAATGCTTTAAAAATTACTAATTAGAAATTAATTTAATTTTTATAAATTTAGTAAATCATTGAAAATTCACTAAAAATTTAACTTAGCTGACGCAATCCCAGATGAAATAAATATTTTCTTTCTAAGTTCACATACATGGTAGGGCTTGCACTGCTTCCTAATTAAAAGTCCACTTTGTTTCGAATGATATAGGTCGGCCATATTGGAACATCTCAAAAGATACGTATTGAAAAAAAAGTCCTTGAAAATTGATGGAGATATTTAATCGGCATTGCAACGGTATCGATGGTCGTAAGTAAAGACTGGCATCGCTGTTGATTTCTGCTGGCGGCCTTCATGCGTGGTTTCGGTATGATTCCTGGTCGTCGGAAAACAGAATTCCAGTAGAATTGCTCGGCACGGTCTCACTCTCATGTTATCAAAATTTAAATCTCACGTTTCCACCAGTGAGGAACTCTTATCCTGCCGGCTAAATGTAAACATTATTCCTATCGACTTTTGTAAAGTAACATAATATCAAATATCAGTCGAGGCGTATTGAATTTTCACTTTTATTTAAAGCTGTGAGAGAGAGACCATTTTCATTAGGTAGTTGGTTACATCATTTAGGTAAGAACAGAACAGTTGTATGAAAAAGAGCAAGCGCAGTATAAAAGAGAGAACTTTTTTCATTGCGTTTTTGCTTATATACTAGGGAAAATTCCCATCATACGTCATAAGCACGTGGTAAGAATAAGGGGATTCCAGGGAAATATAGTAGATAGGGAATTAAAAAGGGATTGTTTTTGATAGATTTATAATTAGTTTAAGCAGAATTAATCCTTTTCAAGAGCGCGTGATGTAATAAATTATAGGATACTTTGGAAGGGGATCAGGAAATAAGAATGAACTCTTTACTTTTGTATTAGGGAATGAGATAGAATAGAAAGTTAATTTATTATTTAGGGTAATTATTGAATTAAAAGTTAAATCATTACATATATATATATATACATGTTTACATATCTTAACGGAAATAAATATGATGTTATAAAAAGGCTCCTCTGAAGCAACACAGCTTAATTCTTATTTTTCTTATTACAATCAATCTATAATTTTTTTCCTTCAATTTATGGCTTATGAGAGTGATACATCAAAAATTAGAATCTTTTCATACTTCATTTGAAAACTTCATTTTTATAAATCTGTGGAACTTTCTACGAGTTTATTCATATTTAAAGTATCTTTTATGTAGTAACTGTATACCGAAAGACGCAAAATACAATAAACGCAGCTTGGGCTTATATATATATATATATATATATATATATATATATATATATATATATAGTCAGAAAAAAATTTACTATCTTTCTGAAAATATTGTTTATATCAAAATACAGTATATGTTAGATATTTTGCCCATCCAACAAGAAAGAAATTTTTAAACTCAGAATTAAAATTAGAAAATATTTTATTGGTACACTATATACAAAAGAAAATGCAAAGAGATTTTATTCAATGTAGAACATTAAAAATAATCAGAAACTATTTTTAAGTGACTAACATTTTTCTGAACACATGATCAGAATTAGAAATAATTTTGCTTGTGTAATATATATAAAAGTAATTCGAAAGAGAAAATTGTGTTTCAACGTAGAACATTAAAAAAAGCTTTAAAAAGTTTAAAATGACTAATTAGTTTTCTGAAAATTTTTGTTTTAATACTGAAAGACCTTGCGATATAGCTCATGTATGACAGAATTAAATTAAAACATATGAATTTTGTGTAATTTTGTTGCAAAATATCTCATATTACATTCTCATTTAAAAAAAAAAAATCTATGTTAAGACTTTTAAAGTTTAAGGAAGAAAAACATTGCATGCGTTTATTTTATTGAAATTAAAACTAAAGGGTTTGTAGAGGAATTTTACTGAAATATAAGCCCTCCAATATAAGGGTGTACTAATTTTACCAACACAAAGTTCTCATAAATGGAGGTTTAATGAGCACAGAGTGTAATTATAAATTGACTGGCGATGCTCAAGTCCTGGTTACGAAATGGATTGCCCGAACTATCACTCTTAAGTCGTTTCGGGTGACTCCACTTCACTATTATGCCGCTGAAGTTAACGTCTCTTGGCAACGATACAAGAGCTAGCTTATTGAGCCTGGCGGCTGAACTATTGCTTTCCCTCCGTGTTACAGAAACTGCCAAACAGTTCCCTTTTCTCCTTTTTCTATTTCTGGCACAACTGTTTAACTCTTTCCCACTTCTGTTCCCTTGTATTTTAAGATATTTCTGTAATTCTTATGTCAGAATTGTTTTCTTGTTACTGACTGGAATTATTGATTTGTCAAAACACGAGCAGCGTTTCTGGATTACTATTTGATGTATTAGATATCCTCTGAATTGTGACATGCATTAGTACAAAACTGTTCCGACACTTTGTTGATATGATTCCATTTATGAACGAAATAGTTTCATTTTTAATTGTAATTATTTGCTGAAATAATAATTTAATATTATTGGTAATTATATTATGTTATGTGCAAAGAATCATTTTCGTTTCAATTATTATACTTAATTCACGCACTAGGTTAACAAAAATGTAAATACTAAAATTTAATCTAAATTACTTTAAATTTAAATGAATATTTATTAAAGAATAATTACACATTGTGAGTCGAAACAATGTATTAATTATTTTCAACTATGATTCCATCAAAATTAAATGTCTGCTTCTATCATAAAATCGAACAATGTTAAAAAGATGTGTTTTATACTAATATTACCATAAATAATAATTTTGACAAGTATCTGATCAAAATCTTGTTGCTAAAAATGTTTGCTTCATTAGAAGCTTGTAGAGAATCAGCTGAGATTACAAAGTAATGGAATTTTGAAATCATATAGAAAATAATTTTTTAAAAATACTATGCAAACAAGTATGTTAAAATCGATTGATGATTATTAACTCATAAGGCCTATTAGAAACGCTTCTAATTTTTATTCTTAGAGTAAAACACTATTATCATATGTGAGTTTAGTTTTCAATTTTTTAATAGAAATAAAGTTCGATTTGAAATATAATTTATATTTTGCATTAAGTGTAAAAAATAATGTATATTTCTTTCTTTACTAAGCATTACATATGATAACAGTTAAATAATAACTGAAAATATATATCCGAATGAATATTTAAATGGTATGCATATAAATATACACTTGTATATAAATGAATATATATTTGCGAAACTCTGAGGCAGAGCTATTCGTCCATTATTTTTATTTGTTTAGTTACTTAATCATTTCTTAATAATATTTACTGTATTGATATAATGAATAAATGTTGATTGTTCTGTAAAGAATTCAAGAGTAATTATTATTTTTCTTGGGAGAAGGGGAATTAAATAAATATCAATAATTAGATCATGAAAGGTATTTTATTAAATATTTTCTTACGAAAAATATCCAGCGTTGCATTTATAGGCATTTTTGAGATTTCTTATAAATCATTTGCAATAGAAAAAATAATAGTGTTTAATATTATTTCAAAGGAGTAACGTAATATTTAACATTGTTACTAATTATTTTCGAATAACAAATAGAAACATTAAAAATATTTAAGACATTTTTCAGCTACAAAAAGTTTACAATACACTAAAAATTTTGCACAAAGTAATTATTAGTTATTATGTAATATTTTATCTTCGTTTTCTTAATAAATAATGCATTCATTATTTATTAAGAAAACGAAGTGTTCAGCAAATACTGAAAGAAAATATTCTGAAAGAAGATAACACACACCAGCTCTTTTTTCGTTACTTGCATAATCTTACAATTTTTCTTTTTCTTTTTCAACATCATAATTAAAAAAAAGATTTGGATAGCATTCCCTGATAAGTTAGTCATAAAATTATGTGATTCTTTATACAAGAATCTTTTTTCTTTACGTTTTGAAGCATATCTTTTCTAAATTAAGTAAGATTGAGCTGTTATGAATCGTGGTTAGAATGTCTTTCAGTTGAAGGGGTTGGTAGCAGTTCTTGTAAAAAAACACAATTTATTTCTTAATAAACCTAAAAATTTTTCATCTTGTCGAAAGCTCATTTCTTGTATGAAATTCTGTGTAATAGTATTTTAACATAAGTATACAATTCTTTAAAAGAGAGTAAAATATTAGAGGGAAAGGGAATTTATGAACTTTAATTACTCTGAAAACTCTGAATAATTTCATATTTTCTCTCGCGCTGGACATTTTATGCGTAATCAAAAAATCTAGGGTGGAATAAAAAATATTTGTTTGTAAAAGGCTTCTAATTCTGAAAAAAATTTTAAATCAGTTTTAGATACTTTACTTAAATAATGTTGTAAAAGAGCATATATATATATATATATATATATATATATATATATATATATATATATATATATATATATTGTATTTTCTAACGTTCTACAAAGTCAAACTCTTCAAGACCTTTAGGGATTTGTGATGAAATAATTACCGAAAAAGATTATAATAATTTAACTCAGTTGCAACAATCAATTAAGTGAAATAAATAAAGAGAATAATTGCTTAAAATTTAGTCAAATATTTTCAACCCGAATGAAATGATATGAGTTATGAGGATGTCAGTGTTACTTTCAATCCAATTACTATTCTGAAACATTTGATATTGTAAACCTGACACTTTAAAGTGTTTATTAATGAATGACAAGTAAGTTAAATTCGTTGCCATAATTGTGATCGTATTTGGCCTGCGAGTTATTGAAAATATCAATGACATGATCTTTAATTAATTGAATCATTTCTCGAAGTATTAAACTTGTGGATTGATTTTCAAATACTGTCACTCAATGTCAAACGAAATGAAGTGCAATGCTTTATAAAGATACGTAAAGTATATGAAGTATTAAGATCGGGATTCAGCTACTACAATACATTGATTTTCATGTGAAATTTATCACTTTTGAATTACAGCACTTTCTTCAAAACTTTCAAGTACATGCATATATTGTTTTGTACACATAAAGCAATGAATATTCTATTTCCGTGTTATATTAGGTGGAAACCAAACTTTCATTTTGAAATCAGAACTCGAGAATATATATATAAACTTACAAAAGAAAAATAAAGAAGACAAAAATAAGTATCGTATATTTAAAAGTCTTAATTAAATTGAAATTATTGATTTTAAATTGATATCGAGTCATATTCTGCTATTTGTATGCCTTCGCAGAAATCAATGAGCAGGTATTTCATATGTAAGTAACAAAAATAAATTAAACATAAATTTTCATTGTGTGTCATGATAAATAAAATACCATAATTAATCAACATTATTTTGAAAAATTCCCTATTATTTTGATCAATATTTCATTTTTTTAGAATCAGAACATTTATTCTGCTGTTAATTTGTACAAACTAATATGTGTATAATTAGTAAATTAGATAAAATTTTGTTTATGTTTGCTTATAAATATTACAGATATATCTTTCTTCAGTAGATTAAGCTAAGGGTTTTAAGGAAATAAATTAACTATGGCTAAAGTAATGGAGATATAATATTTTATTTATGAACAAAAGGTACAAATATTAGCCTTACTATAAAAAGGTTTAAAGATGGACTATTAACAATTAAGAACAATAACATTAAAGCAGTATCATCCCTTAGATTAGACCAAATCTTATGTTTTAGATAAAATGCAGCTTAATAGTCTTGTACTTATTGTCAAATAAATAAAACCCAGTCATCATTAAAGTACACAAGATGATGCAAAGCGAATAACGAGTAAACTTATTGCTAGTTATTACTAATCAAAGTTTATCTAGTCATTTGCAATCAAACTTGATTATCATACCTAATCATGAAAAGAAAAAAAAATCTTGAGCTACTTTTATGTTGATTTTTATATAGCTTCAAACAAAAATTTTGAGTAAATTTTTTTTTCTGTGTGTAGCACCTCCAATTTTTAGAAAATAAATCCTTAGTGAAGTCAAAACTCAATTCTAAGACTTTACTCAAATTTCTCCACTCAAAAGCTCAGGATTTAAAACCCTTCGACAAATAAAATCCCACGAACATATTAAACTCTCTGTTTTAATGCAACTGATATTAGGGTCTTAATATATTTCTTTATATTAAGAAAAAAAAACAATCAAGGGGATTAGTTAACTTTTGAAGTAATTAGACTGGGAAATACGCATTCATATTAATAAACATTTTCCAAAAGACAGCGAAATTTTTATAAGGCCTTAAAATATATTTTTAAAAAAATTCTGTACAGCTATAAGTAATATCTACAACCGAAGATATTTTAATCCTTTTACTAATATGTTTTAGAAATGAATGGATTGTTAAATATATTAATTTTCTAGAAATAGTCTTTTTTATTAGAATAGTACTCAGTAAATTTTTTTCTCTACAGAAATTTCAACTTCTAACATAATAAATAAAATTTTTATTTTTTTCCACAGTTCATTAACTAAAAAAAACTAGTTTTTCACCTTAAACATTCATTATAATCAATAATTTCTATCAAAATTAGGTATTATTGTTTTTTTGTATGAAATATAGCCATATTGCATGAGTTTGAAAATATGTTTGAAAACTTATAATTTCTGAAAATATTCCAATGACAAAACCTTTATCTAAGAAATATTCATCGCTAATTCTTCCACACACGCACATAACATTAAAAATAAAACTGATATAAGATAAGTATATATAATACGTTTAACAAGACTTAACAAAAATTACACGAATATTAAAAAAAGAACGGAAAAAACTAAAGATATATTTTGAATAAATAAATTATGAGAAATCCCCATTAAAGTTCTAAAAAAAAATGTGTTAAAAGGTAAAATAATCACAAAATAAAATGGTTTAGTTTTAAGTCTAGTTAATACATATTCAAATATTGTAAATAATATGTGAATTAGAACATTTTACCATTATACATCTGATTAAGAAAACTAATTTAAGAATTTATTCTCATTTCTAGTAATTTTAACCAAGTTTTCCTATTGAATATTTTCTTTATATGAAACTAGTTTAACTTCTTCCAAAACGAAGCCCGAAGTGATAAGATGTTTTTACAAGCATTTTTATTTTCCCCACTTTTTTAGCCTTTGATGATTTTTCCTGCTTAGCCGGAGATCTTTTTTCATTAGATTGCTTTTATTTTGCTTCTCATAGGAAGTTACCAAGGTATTTAATTATCAGTTTTGTATTACTAGGCAAGTGGAAACGGTATTTTTTTCCTTATCTAGAGTTAGGAGAGAAAAAATGCCTTTCGAGGATGTTTTTTACCTTTCGGTGTAAGATCTTCGTTCGGGAAATTAGCTCGAGTCTAAATAATGTAATAAATAATACATTTATAGTCATATTTAAGATCATGGTTTAATTTTCTGAGCCTTAACAGCAAATGTGATTTTTTGCATATCATGTATATATATATATATATATTTCACATAAAAAAAATTCATAACATCATAAAAGCAATGGGTCAATGACGAAATAAAATAAAATATATTTGTGGGTCAAAAAAAAGATGTACTCAATCTGTCTAATCTAAATAATACACAAACTGTCAAAATCTAAATAATACACAAACCAGATTAAAAAAATACAAAAACTTACTTGAGATGTTATGCATAGCAACTACTTTCACACATATTTTCTGCTTAAAAGAACTAAGCATATGCCGGATATATAGCGCAGTACCCTCTATAAGAGAGGATAAGTCGTAACGCAAGAAAATTTTTAATGACTTTGAAATGATAAAAAAAGCAAAATTGAAATTAAAGAGAAAAATAAATTTAAAAAAAATAAATTCCAATTGATAATTATTGTTCAAAACTAAATAAAATTTCAATGAAAATCTACTTGAACACAAACTATTTAATCCTTTCCAAGTCAATGTAAATAACATGTACTCTTAACCTGTCGTGAATTTAAAACTATTTAAAATATGTTTATAAATTATCCTTCTAAAAATATTCAGTCTTAATGAACTCATGAAAAACAGAACTTTATGTAAACTGAAAGGAAAATATATACGTCATTTATCATATGAATTACTAGAAATTTTATTATCTTTTATTTTTTTAAGAAATTTAAATATTCTTCTTCATTTATTTTAACATTAATATGCAATAATTTTAAAAACTCTGTGTAAAAAGATAAGAAATAATTAACGACTAATTTCATATTAATTGGAATAGTAAAATGACCTTCTTAATATTATAAATTAACATCGGCTAAATAATTACTTTGCAGACTCACCTTGTGGTTTACCATTAATATATTTATTTATCTTGTTATTAAGAGATATACGATTTTCTCTTTTAAGCCGAACATAACAAAATAAATAATTCTTTTGTAGTAACCGTATTAATAATATTTTTTTTTTACAAATCCCTTTTAGAACTTTAATAAGGTCCTCTATGTTAATTTAATAAAAAATATCTTTAAAACTATAAATAACATTAGGAGAGTTTTTAAGCATGCTTGTTGTTGCGTGCTGGGATAAGCTTATTATTCACAATAGCTGCTGAGCTATGTTTGTGGACTCATGTATTCATTATGAGATAGTTTGAAGACTTGTTCTTTGACTGAAGGCTTTGAAGACTTAGCAGAGATAGTTCGAAGTGCTTGCAATTGCATCATGGTCAAGAAGTAAGATACTAGCATTTTTGCGGTATTAAGACTAGTGCGGCTTAAACGTGCAATCGTGCTTAGATTAAATGACTTTTGCACTTGGTAATGCTTGTCTTAATCGTTCGACTATATTCAAGTATTACAGAGGATTCAATAATTGAAAGTTTACTCTAGATGACACTGAAAATGCGGAAGGTCAACGAACGACCATTATGGAAAAAACCTTATTTATGTGAGGAAAAGACATGACGAAGGCAGGTTAGTTGCCTATTAACAGATAAAGGATAATTTAGGCCTAAGTGCAGCAGTAATTCTTTCGATTCTTCGTGATCATTTACATGTGAAGAAAGTTTGTTGTCTCTAGTTGCCGCATAGTTTGAGTGAAGAGCAGATGACCCGTCGTGTAACTTGGTGCAAGGAAATGCTAAAAATATTTTTAAGGGAAAATATTGGTAAATGGCTTACCATTATGATGTGCGGACTAAGACTGAAAACAAAGATTGAGCCTTTCTCGAGAAGGTAGTAGTCAAAAAGTCTGTAAAGAAGAAAAAGATAATTGTATATAAAAAAAGTAATAGAATTGTAATCATATCGTTTTCGACACACAGAAGACAGTCTCATTTAAGTGGAACACTGAAAAGTGTTTGCCTGAAGTTATAGAATCTAGGAAGAACAGGCAGCAAAAGTCAGGATTGCTACAACTCACCCCGCTAACACTTCACCAAATATTTGACAAATATAAGACTGAAAATTCTTGAGTACCATCCTTACTGTTCAGATTTAGCATCTTGTATATTTTGCACTGTTCTCGCATGAAAAATTGAAGAATAAATAAATGCAGATTTAAAATGCTGAGGACCTTCTGAAGACTTGGAACAACAAGTGGACCTTACTCGGTCTGACACTTGTCAGAACTGGCTTAAGGATTGGTTCGGAGGAGAAGGAAGTTTATTGAAGGTGGCGGAAATGACTTTAAGAAATTAAGTAAATAAATCTATTTTTCAAAGCTTGCCTCATACCCTTTGTATCTGAATATGTCAAGAGTATTTTTAATAATGGCAGTAGTCTTCAACTTATCTATAAATTTTTGTATATTTTTTGGTAATTTTTTACCAACAAGAGTAATATATATATATATATATATATATATATATATATATATATATATATGTGTGTGTGTGTGTGTGTGTGTGTGTGTAGAAAAAGTTAATATATGTCATTTATGTAGAAAAAGTTAATATTTTCAAGATGATTATTAGTTAAATTAATGTAGAATATTATACATGTAACAGCATATTTATTCGACACTTTTTCTACATAAATGATTTTAAATCTGTGTTAGAAATTCAGAACAGTGTTTTTAAAAAATTTCAAATCAATATACATATTATTAATTACATTTGTTTTTCTGCAGGCCGTTTTATAAATTTCATAATTAATGTAGATTTTAAAGTATTTTAAGATTTATAATGGAAGACCATAATTTAAAAATAAAAAAAGGTAATTTGTTTCTTAACATTAAAAAGATTTTTTTGAAATTTAAAGTCTGTAATAAGTACTGTGATTCATAATATCTCATAAATTTTTTATCTGCAAGAATGTTCAAATTACCTGTGGTGATTTGTTGATATTTCTCAATGATATATTCTTTGCAAGCTTTACATATACAAATATCTTAATACTTATACTTAAGTTATTACGATTAAAAGAAAATAGTACATATTAATGTATGTAAAAGTAATTATATGTTGAGGACCTTAATCAGAAATAAATTTTTTATATTTATGAAGAAGATTGGTTAAAATTAAACTTATCAAAAGATTTATTCTTAAATTTAACTGAGCAATATTTTAATATTTCCAGATCTGTATTATATAACCTTCCACATAGTATTAATAGAGTAGAAATTGTTATTTATATACCTAATTAAATGAATGCATCCAAGTTAATTATCATGTATTAAATAGTATCTAAATGCATAAAAATGTTTTTATGCAAAATTTAAGTACTTAATACTTTTAATTTTAAAATCTTTCCCAAAATTATCGTTAAGCTCAAAAACATTTTCTTAATATATTCATTGTTTTTCTTCTCTCTCTCTCTCTCATAATATCTCTCCTATACTTTCTACCCCAATCCTTTCTCTCATACCCGTTATTGTTATCTACCTGATATATTTTTACTATCATTATCTTGATATAATTCTCTACAATCATTTTGTTTAACACATGGTAATCTTTTTCATAATTATTTAATCCATAGGCTTAAGTGTAATATAATAAAAAATAAATTTGCTTTCTCTCAACAACAAATTCTTAATATTAGGAGCAATTTTGATTATATGCACTCGAACATGGTCAAAACTATATAATTAAAAGTAAGTGTCTAATCTCAATTTTGTTATTATTTTAACACACACACACACACACACACACACATATATATATATATATATATATAATATTTTCACTCCCGAAAAAATGGTTGTTTGACTTACAGTAACAAGGGCAAATTAAAGTCCTTATACTTTGGTTAGGATACCTTATCCTTGAGTATTCAGCACCGTCTTACAAAACCAAACAGTAAGCTAATTCACTGCAAGTCAAGTTATAAAGTGCTTTTACTTCTATCGATGTTTTTGAGACTTGAGGGAGAGAGAGCCATTGCAAGTTAAAATTATTCCAATATATAATAAATTGTTCTACATTAAATTGTCACAAATTCAAAAAAAAAAAAAAAACAGTAACAAAATCATGGAATAATGAAACATATAATAATGCAGAAAACTCTTAAAAGAAATAACGATAACATAATTATATAAAATTTATTTAACTTAACTTAATTTGTTTTCTATCTTGCTCTTGAAAAATACAAAATGAGCAGAAATAAATATGGATTTAAATAGCTAGAAGCCTAATTAAATTATGTATTGAAAAATATTTATTATAACAATCTTTGAATTTAAACATATCATATGCAGTAACTACATTATGTAAATGCTTTTAATAACATCCGAAACCTTTTAAAATGATCGAAATGCAAATCTTAAAATTCCTAGATTCCCCAGTGGTTAAAAATGAATTTAAACAGGAAAGAATATTGTTTGGAAAAAAGATTTATTTCATCAAAGCAGATTTTTAAAAATATAATATAATTATTTCCGCAAAATATGTTTACAACTCAGAATCCAACAGAAAGAGCTTTTAAGTTAATATATTTTACATTTCTTTACCTATTCCATTAAGCCAAAATAATCTAGATTGGTGAAAAAGTTTTTATGAACGAAACCTCATTTAATTGTCATATTTATGAATATTCTGAAAAATGTATTTTTTTTGTTGAGTAACTTATATTTATTTGTAGTTTTTCCGTGCCATCTGATTTGTAATTTTAATAAAAAAAAACTGTACTAAATTTGAGATAGAAAAATTAAAATACCCTTTCTCAGATATTTCCTTTTTTCTTTCTTCCTCCTCTATGTTAGAAATAATTCCCATGAATTCAGAAAAATTTAATTCAGCCTTAGAAAATAAACTTTATGTCTGAAGACTCCTATTTTTTATACAGTTACTTTTAAATGCAGGCCATTTCAAAAAAGTAAATTTATAGAAATTCTATTACTTTATTACTCCTTTTTTTTCATAGAATTCAAATTTGTTCGATTGTTCTGATGCCGAGAAAACTATATATGTTTTGTTAAATATATTCCATACAAATTTGTCTGAAATAAAAAAAATTTCTGTGTGTGAGCATTCTAAAATTATTAATAATACATTTTTAATAATTCTGTTAGATTTCATACATTAATTTCCCATCAAAATGAGAAACAAAAATAAAAAAAAAATTAATAATTTGATCCTGTTGTGAGTAAATAAAACTAAAGGAATGTATTCAATGAATCTATTCTTTCATTTTTCTTAAGAAAACAAAAATAGTGATGAGAAAATTTCTCAAAAAATCTCAAGCAGAAAACATTGTTTAGAAAATTATAAACAAAACTATTGGTTAAAGAAAGTGTTTATTTTTTATGTTACCCATATATTAATAATTATCGGAAATCAAGATGTTTTCTACACACACATGTGACTATTTTAAAAGCAAGAAATACTTTAAATAACAAATACAGTTTCGTAAAAGCAGTTTTCTTGTTAAAATATCAAATACTCAAAAATGAAAGAATTATTTTTTAATCATTTCACGAAATATTATCTATGAGACTACAAATTTGTTTAACAAATCAAACATAAAAATATAGATTAAATATATTTGTGCTTACTTATTATTTTTATTAAATAAATACAAGAAGCTTTTAATTGAAAATTTCTGTTTTTAATAATAAAATAAGAACTAGCAGAAAAATAAACAAAGATTTATAATTTTATTAAGTACATTTTTCTTTAAGATCACGGACTAAAAGTGTGTAAAATATCATATCTTAAAGAGGTCTCGTGAGATTGAATCTATATCTATTTCTGTAGATTTCATAAAATATACGCAGGTATCTTTGGTTAGGGAAAAATGGCTGAGTATAATATATTACAAAAAAGGATATGTAACATGAAAAACACCTAAAAATACGTTCTTAACACATTTTGTTACTTAAATTAATCCTCTTTTTTAGGACGTCACTTGACCGAGGTTCAAAATTATAAGGTCAGTCGCCAATAGCCCTCGTGTTGCTTCTAGTGCGACATTAATAGAAACTAAACTGAACATCTATTTTAGGTAAAACAATTCATACTCTATTTCAAATTCCTATGGTACTTTATTTAAATTATTTAGAAAAAATCATTACATATCTAACTAACTTAACCTACAGAGGGAGTATTTTAAATATTGAAATAAGTGTCAGTCATTTATTTGTAATAATAATATTTATTAGATTAGAAATAGCACTAATTTTAAGAATAATATTGTTTTGATAACTCTTAAAGCAAGTTTATCATTTTTGGTAGAATTTTCTAAGAAAATTAAATGGAGAAAAAAAAAACAATAAATGTATTGTTATATAAATTAAACTGAATTGATTAGAAACTGAAAATATATTTTTCGTTTTAGTAATTTTATTTACATTAAAAGAGTTATTTCTCAGCATTAATGTTCGGGAAAAGATATATATAAATTCTATTCATTGTAATACGTTATATATATATATATATATATATATATATATATATATATATAATAATAATAATAATAATAATAATAAAATATTCTTACAAGGAAAACTTTAATACTGATAGTATGTTAAGTAAAAACAATAACATATTAAAGATATAAATGACGCATAATCTAAATCAATGTTACATGTAAAGCCGAAACTCTATTTCCAAATCCATAGATGAAAATCAGTATTCACAACGAAAATTTAATTTGCATTTTAATATGTGAATATAAATCAAATAAGGAGTTATCCCCTTTGGTTCAGGAAGCAAGTCATTTAATTTGACCACCACATTGTAACAATACAATGAATTCTGGAACGTAATTTTCCTTTGGGAATTATATTCGGGTATGTGGAAAGACATTTATCAAAATTCGCATTCACCTTGCCGAATACTTCACGTGAATGTGCAGTTTCAATTGCATTCTACAGCATTACACTTTTAGGTAATTCTGTTAACATTCTGCTTTATAATTGCATTATAGCGAAAAAAAACGTAGAATGTATTGCATATAATCCTTTGTAGTTAGAAGTTTTGTAACCGAATTTTAGAGTAATTCTAAGTTGAACTGGATATAGGATTTTACATTCCTACGAATTATATAGAAATATAATTAATTCGAGACAGAATGTTTCACCCATACAATATTCTTAATTTTGTAAGCATGAGAGAGATTATAAAAATACTCGTCTTAGGGATGGAAAATAGGGTATTAAAAATTAATATTACGAATGATGTCAATTCGCTGTATAATTGTCCTATGACAGCTCTTCTTTTTTCTATGAAATCCATGATTATAAGACTCGTCGCATCAAAATAAACATTCCCATTATTTTTCCAGCTAATTAGACTGTCTTCGCTGTCTTTGTCTGTCACAAGACTCAAACTATTATTTTCCTCGTTACTTCATTTCTGTTGCATAATGACAAAACCTCTTAGGATAATGTTAAGGAAGGAACAACTCGAACCTAAATAAACGAATGGGCTGAAAATGGTAGCAAAATAAAATCTAAGCAATGAATCAGCGTCAAATTTGTTTTGGTGCAGTTTAACAGATGTCAGTACATAATAGTAACACCTAATTGTCTTAGCAACGCTACCTGACATAAAATTGGTTATTTTTAACCCTTCCCCCCACCGGGTGGTGAGACCTCATAGTTTTGAACGAGCAAAAATGAAACTTAAACTGTATTTCACGTGTTTTGTATCAACCTAAGTATATGTATAGTAAGTATTGATGGTTCACGGATAGTAAGAATTTTAATAAGGTACAAAAATAGGCAGATGATATTTTATGAAACACACTGAAATCTTTTCAATTTGGTGATAATCTGATCTATATTTTGCTTTAGCTGTCACTCGGATGAGTTATTTATAACTTGTTTACACTGACGGTAAATTCAAGAAACGTTATATTCTGGTTTTTAATTTCGTATGTGATACTTCACTTCGTTATTAAAGTCATCGATATCTAATCCATGAAGGACAAACTTACCATTGTTACAATTTAAATGCTTACAATGTGACGTATTTCATTCATTATTTAACTCTACAGCCATCTTAGTCTATTTAAATAGTCAAGAAGTTTAAAACTTCAATTGGAGGATTCAACAGGGCAGGTCAAAACACTCTATACTCTATCATAAATAATATATGTAAGGTCTCTCTGTCTCGAATCTATCTTAAAAGAAATAATCCTAGTTTATATTCTAATAATAAGTCTTAAATCACCAAATGGTTCGTTCTGAATCAAATATTTCTTAATAAGAGCAGATTTCATTCTTATTACTCTAACTAGGGTCGCTTCTATCAAATCGATTAATTACGATGATTCAATTCAATTTATAAAAATATCCATCAGCTTATCGTTATCCTCTACATCCCTTTTCATTGCTTTAAATTCTATTCTGCTTAAATTTCGCTATCCTTAACTCAATTACACTCCCTTTTTTTATTTTCATCTAACTAAAAACGTTTCATTTGGTTGGCAATGAATTGCAATTATTTTCAACTCAAATTATCAAAAATTTCCCGTGGTTAGTGATGAGAAAATCACAAATATTCCAATATTGCACCAATATATAATCAATAATTATAAATAAGATTCAAAAAATAATTATTTCTTATAATTTTCATAATTACTTAAATCTTAAAACTGTAAACATATATATTGAGATGCTGTTGAAATTTACATATTTAAATAAGTAAAACATTTATACCTTAAAATTAATTAGGTGGTGAGATTTCACACTAAGGTAATGCATGTTGGAAAATTTTTATTTGCTGAAGAATTTTAACATGAATTTTAAACCAAATAAATTGATACAATAACACCAAATCATGACACGTAAAATATTTTACAACTTTTGCTGATATTTTAAGATTTTCAATGGCATAAAATAAAGTCACTTTCAGAAGCAACAGTTCAATAATGAACGCTGTAAATTCAAATAATTCTGAAAACTCAAAATATAGAAAGCTTTATAAAATCTGATTAAATAGAAGCATGTCCAGTTTGGTAAAAATAAGTTATTCCCGAATTAAAATTGCTAAGATGTATCGTAATATTAAAGTAAATCTGACGAAACAATTTAGAAACAAACCGTATCATTAATTATTTGAATATTTGAAAAGGCATTGGTATCTTTAATATATTTAAGAGATTATCTCTCTTTCTAAACATTTTATACATTTATTATTTCTTAATATTTTGCTATATTTGTGAACATATCTATTATTATTTCTGTTAAAGCTGTCTTCATAAAAGCACATTCCCATAACCAAATGTAAAATTCATTTCTTCTACTAATTAAAACAATAACAATGAAAAAATGAGCCAGTATTAAAGCATTCATTATTATTCATAAATCAGCAAACACTGTTAATAAAAGAGCTTAAAAATCTTGCTAGACATTACTTAAAATGGTTCCTTTGCAATTAAAACTAATTCTTCATTTTCTTTCACAATATCATAACGGATATACATGAATTCTTCAAAAATTCGTTTAAAAAGAATTAGAAAAATTACTAAGATGAGAATAAGAAGAAAAAGAAATTCTTAGATAGGAAAAAAATATGTATTATACGTGCAGATCTATGTAATGTAAACGGAAAAAGAATGAGAAACTTAATAAAGAAAGCAACTTGGAGCATAATTTCTTTTTCTCATTGGTTCTTAGGAACGAAAGCAGAAATAAATAAATCTCATGACGTAAATGGTGGAAAATTTAATTAAATAATTTTAATTTGATAATTAAAGAAATGATTCGGAGTGTAACCAATAACTGTTGTTCCAAATGGCACACTCAAAGTAATTGAATTTCCCCTGCGCTTTCATTAAATCTTCAAGATTTGATATGAAAGAAGTGAACCGTTGGAATTTTAATATTAAGCAGAACGAATTTAAGGGAAAGTAAAACTCGAAGAAGTATTCTTCGTTTTAAGAAGCCTTTTCGGGATGTTCTTATTTCTTCGAGTATATTACTCGTGCTTCAAAGTTTATTGTTTCAAATTTTTAATGTAATTAGATTTTTTGCTCGAATTCTTCAAGCTGGATTATTTATGTACGAGGAATATTCATAAGGAATTAATTTTGAGAGTGTAATAAGTTAAGGACTATCGAATTAAACTGAATAGACTCCTAGTTTTATTTAAGTTTAGAATCGTTAAAATTCCAAAATGAATTCTAAGCATTTTGCTAAGAATATTATTAATTTGTTTAAATATAAAATTACTTATGTACGAATTAAGATATTCTTATTATCAATTTTATGTATACATTAAAGGTGTTAAAATATTATTTGATTTCAGTTTGTTACTGTAGAATATAAAGAACATCGCATTTAGCTGTTTCTTTCGTTTCATTATTGCTGATTACTTAATACTAAGTCGGTTAAAATTATTAATCAAATTTTAACATGAAAAGTATTTTAAGTAGGATTTCTTAGCAAACCTCTAGTCGGATTCTTAATCGTAGGTTTTTATCAAAATGTGATATTTATCTAATATAACTCTTTAAGTGGTTTGACCTTAATTGGTACGTCAGTTGTTGATTAATGCAAGTTGTAACGCAATAATTTGTGAAGCTAGATAATATTATCAAACTCAGTCGTAGTACTATATGTTAAATTCTTACAGTCTACAATTGAGATTGGTTGTCATTTTTCTGTAAGAAAATGGTCCATTCTAACATAAATATCTCTTCTCAATAACATCAATAAATACTATTATATGATAAAATAAAAGATATACTTCACTTTCGCTTAGTCTAAATTATTAGTCTAAGCAACTTCGGGAAAAGATTGTGAGCTCTATGAAAGAAGAGTAGAAAAATCAATATTTTAAAAATAAAATGGCTACAAGTATGAGATAACTTTACAACCACGAAATACATATATTCCCCAATTTTTATTCTATCTTTGGGGTACAACTTGATCTTTTATTCCTTTTATCTTTTCATACGGATTTGTATTGATCTCTCGAGTTTCAATTTCAACTCTTTAAAAAAGTACTGTAATGTTTTATGTCATTTATAAATTATAAATATTATTCATATTGATTCTAAAACCATTAAAATTATTCTAGCTTATGAATTATTTTAAGAATATTGCAGAAATTTAAATTTGCTTTCATCCTTTCTATATTGATAGCGTTTGAAAGTTTTTGTGTTACGAGAGCTATTCAAAATATCCTTATTTGATAGCGCTAAAAATTGTCAAGTTATAGATTGTTCTTAAGTTAATCAGTAATAAATTAGCGTAATATATTTTTACAAGATTGTTTACTTTTTGTTACAATATTCGTTACAGCATATTGAAGAAGCCTTTATTAATTAATGATTATTATTTAGTTATGAAAATGCTTTGATTTATAATACGCAACTTTGCTTATTTAGAAAATATGTAATGTTTTCTTGATATGGTTTGACATTTCAATATTACAGTATTATTAGGTATATCATATTTACCTAGAACTATATATGCAATTATATATGTCTCGGAACTTTCTTTTAGTAACAATTTATGAGCTGATATCAAAATTTAATTATTCACATCTCCATCTGTTGATGAAATGAAATTTAATTGGGTTTAAAGGGATGTAACTCCTAATCTTCTGTGCGGTAATTTTTATTTTATCTTTCTGGGTTAAAATTCAAAACATAGATTTTATGCGAGTCTGAAATACTATTGAACTAAAATTTGTGATTTTCTATATTATTCTCTTAAAGAAGCTATGAGAATCTTAAATGAAAGAAGAAAACAAAATTCAATTCTTCATTAGGAAAATACAAAGAAAGGCAAAAAATGTTAAAACTTCCACTCAGCCAATTTGACTTCAAAAATGGATTACTAAAAAGCACGTCAAACTACCATTTGAATATCCCTGCTTACATTCTTCGAAGACAGAATCCACTGTCTTCTCATTCTTTTATTTAACTCTCCAACTGCATCCACTCAGAACGTTTAACATTCCATCGAACATAGCTAAACCTATACTGAACACGAAACGATATGATTAATCAGAAAGTAAAATTTCGTTACTTAAAATTCAAACCAGAATGGATGAAAGGATGAAAAAACTATGTTTGAAGCATTTCAACCCGCATTTGAAACATGGGATCATTTTTCTACCCTAAAAGCACAAGGAAATATCACGAAATCTGATTTACACTGTAAAGGTACTTGACCATAATCAATGAATCTGAAGTTACGAGTAAGTCTCCCATACTTTCTCTTTCTCTCATTCATTCGCTCAAATCCTGGAACATCCTAGATTTCCAGATTAGATTTTTCAAAGAACCATTAAAACTCCCCTTCCCCTCTTGGAGACTCGTGCAAGATTTCAAAGTACTCGTTCTGACACGCGAGAACTATTAAAACTTCTTTAACATTTCCTCTATCTTAACCGTAATTTTCCGAAATCCCATTAGTAAAATATCTTCTCGTTTTATGTGTGGAGAGACTCATCTTCTATTTTTGCGGTCACTGTTTCGCCTCTGGGCGCTTTTTTTTTCAGGACGTTTAATCTTCTTCGTTTTAGTTACTTTCGTACTTCATGCAAGAAGTAAATAATGTTTTTATCCTTGTGCATTTTCTGTTACGCTAATCATTCTGCGAAACCCGTTAAATAATTTTACACATTTGAAATTATTTTTATTCACTCTGATAATAGGACTATAGTTTTTACATAGTAAATAAATGAACGTTACTTATAATGAGTAATATTTAATTAAATCCGATTTAAACTTTAATATTTTTAAAAGTCAGTTTCACATACGATATTATAAGGTATTATAAAAAAAATTATCTACTGTTTTAAAATCTCAACGCAGATGTATTTTACCATAATTTATATATTTGGTAATCTATTGTTATGTAATAGGTGAAATAATTAAAGAATATAAAACCAGCAGATTAAACGGCATTATCTATTTTTTTCTTCTTAATTAGTTCAATTTATAGCTATCACACAACTTTAAGATAACATAAATAATTACGCAATCATACTTTCAAATATAAAGCTATAGCAATATTTAATATCTTAAAATACTTGAATCATCATTTAAGTAGAAATAAAAGCTATACATTTTAGATGATTAGTTTGAAATAAACCATGAACTTGAATTAATTTCACACTAGCTGCCTCGAGGATTATTGGCATCAAACCAAATAAATCTTGACGATGATCGAACAAGTTCAAAACTTATACAAGCTTACAGTATGTTCATTTTTTAAGATATATGAAGGGTTATAGTAAAGTCTTACTTATTATTAAGAAATATCTGAGATTTCCAGGTAAAATTTGTTTTGCATTTTAATTAATCCTTATTTACATTATGTAGTAAATTTCAGCCTTTAATGATGTTGGGTTTTATTAATGTCGCACGTCGGAAGCAACACGATGGCTACTGGTGACGAATTTTGTAATTTGAACCTCTATCAAGTGACGAGGACGAAACCTGAGCTCCTAACTTCCACACAATGCCAACGAGAGGATATTGAGCCAAGACAGATTCAACATGCAGCAGCTACGGCTACAAGGCGGGTCTATTTTGGCATCGAAATAATTAATCAAGATAGAAACTTAAATTTTATTTATTATCTATTTACATATTCACTATCTAAAATAATGTATTTCTCCCAGCGTTTGTTTACCTTTCGAATGCCATTGTAAAATTAAGCAGATTGAAATCTATCTTCTCCATTCTGCGAAATACTTCAATCTACACATTACAGAAACAAAACGAATCAACATGAATAGCTGTAATTTACAAGGTTATGCACTTCTATTCTATTAACATGTAGAATAAATTTTATCTAGATATTTCGATTGTTTTTATTATTAATTAAGACTATACAATACCTCTCGTAAGTTAGTGAATATACCTTTATCAATAGCTCATGGTGTAATAATTGCTAAACTCTTTGTGATGATTACATAAATATATATTTAGTGTAGTTTCTTTTATATATTATCGTGTATTCATTTGAATATTAACTTATTTCATTTGTATATAAAAAAAAGCAAATAGTTTATGTATCATTTTTGTGACACTTAATGTTAATATTCTATATCACTAAGAAACATTACAAACGAATATATATATGTGTTACTAAAATATATTTATTGCATATTACTTAGCCGAACTTCTTACTAAAATGAAGGAGAGAAATGTTAACTTACTTAAAATCTTAAGGAGGGAAGTTTTGAGTAATAAAACGCCTGTTACATATGTTAGTGTAGTCGTCAATTATCAATATAATTCAAAATAAGCATATATATATATATATACACACACACACATATATATATATATATCCTGAACAAAGAGTTAGATGTTTTCAATTGTTTTGAGATACATATATTCTTAAATTAAAAGAGGTATTTGCTTCCTTTTATGAAAAGTAAATAATACAGATACTTGCAGTGGCTTTCAAATAATAAACTTAAGACCCTCTTGAAGGAAATTCAAACAGTTTAGCAAAATACTCTAGTGGAGTAGAATAGAATAGAACTAGCACAAGAACGCTGCCGGATACTCTTTCATTTTTGGATAATTTATACGAAAATATTTGCATACTTCGTCACGATATTGCCCTAACCAAACACCATGAATCACTTTTCGAAAATTTACTTCAACTCTTATTGATTTCTTTTTGAGGAATCAATACTAGAAAGTGGAATTTTGTAAATACAGTATATGATTGCATTTTCATTGATCTTTAAATTTTAATTTCTTGAAGTGGGACAAAATTTTGTTTGATTAGCTAGCGAATTTCAAATACCTAAACATTATTTTTCTTGTGAAATTTTGTGTTTTTAAAAGAATAATGTAACACAGCAAACCTTTTTGTTTTTCGACCATTTTTTCTTTTAAAAAAACAGAACTTTAAATTTTTTTTTATACATTTTTGCAAAATTCGGTTAAATTTATTTTGTGTCATATATTTAATAAAACTTTTTAATATTTTGCTAATCATTGTGAGTTAGTTGGTTTCATAGTGAAATCCAAATCAATTTGTTGTGCAATCTAGATGGGAGAGCAGTATAAGTTGTTCGGATATTGATCTTACGTTTATTTCAAATTCTTAACATCGTAACTAGCTGTTCTTAGATGATGGCAGTCTGAAGCCTTCCTAGCATTTAATTTGCGATATTGCAATTACCTGTATGTATTATGTATGCATCATTAAAATTAATAATTTTAAAGCTAACACTTTATTAAAAATAAAATTTCTCTTCACAGTTGGTATGATCATGTTACATACACAATTACCGATCATGGCCTTTAACACTTTAATACTTACCCACTATGCAGTATACAGTTAAGAAATATAAAAAGTCTTTAAATATTAACAGTTGTTTTGTTTCGGTGGACAGCCAATTAGGAAGCAGCGTTTGATTTTTGCAAAAAAAGGAGAAGGAGTTTCCATTTAAAGGGAAAACTGAAAAAAAATTGAGCTGATTATTATCAATTTTCTACTTATAGGAGATTCCTGTCTGCCATTTCTAGTAATTTTATATAATTCATTTTCAGTTCAGTTAGCGATAACAGTATACTCTGTTTTAACTCTAATTATAACCATTTGCTATGTAGTTATGGACTATATGCCCTACATTTTGAACTTTTAATGTTATTTAATTGAAATTGTATTTCAAGTGAATCCGCCAAAGATCTGAACTTTAATAAAAATAAGCAGAATTTTCTTTTTAAAGTATTGTATTTTATGCAACTAAAATCAACAAATTATTTACCATTCATTTTAATAGAAACAGTTCATAAAGCTATGTACTTATCATTCTGTATTAGAAATTCCTGAACATTACATTAAATAATTAATATGCTGTTGAGTCATCAATGCGATATTTGATAGAATGAAATTAATATAATCATATTGAAAATAGACAATTAAAATTATTTGATGCATAAATATTTTGCACTTTATTATTAATCATATGAATCCCTTATTATTTTAAATAAACTTAAGATATTAATTCGTGAAATATCTGAATACTGAGTCTAGGAAATGCACTAATATCTGAACATATTATTCATTCTGTTTTATTTATTGCCTAATTTTTTTTAATTCCCGCGTTTAAGTACTCTGCACAAAAAATCCCTCGGAAGATTCGTCAAATAATTTCAGTTAAGTCCTTTTTAATTTTCAGAATTCTTAACGTATAGTAAAAAAAGTTCAGTGCATTCTAAAAAAGTATATAATGAGTCTAATAAACGTAAAGCTTAAATCACATAATAATAAAAACACCACCTCAAAAAATTTAGCAAAAATATTTTTAATAGTACTTTTTCGCTCTTGGATCAGTCATTGATTCAGAAATGATTGGTTAAGCTGAGTTAAATTTCTTTCGAATCGAAAAGTAAACGAAAAAGAGAAAACAAAGAAAGACCACATTGTTATTTGATTCTCCCTATTCGAATCCAATTTATTTCGGATATATGGTCTTTAAATTGACTCGGACGAAAGAAGCTAATGCAATTGGTAAACCACACTATCTTTTTATTTTCTGCACCGTGATCACACCATTGAAACTCTAATGTTTTGCATCGATGGCATTTGGGTTTTTGAAATTCGAAATAGTGTATTGATTCTATGGCAACACTAAGTAAACTGCACGGTCTGTCAATTGAGTGACGCAGCAAAGCGTTTAAAAGGGAATTTCTTTCAAAAAAATTCGATTTTACAAATGGCGATACAAAACAGAGCTCGACTTTTAGGTTTGGAATGTCAGGTAAATGTGAATTATTTGAATATTCTAACCATTCTCCATTTTTATTGCTTTTGAATAATTTAATGCGTTTCTATGATGTGGATCGTTTACTGTTTAATCATGAATAGTTCTAAATTGTCTCATTCCTTAATTCGTTGTTTTGCGATACTTTTATCAAACTTTGGTATCTATGGTCTCTGTTATCTAACCAACTTCTATGATTATCTTGGTTTCTAAGCTTAGTAAACTGACTTAATACAACATTCTAATGCAAATTTAATGTTTTAAAAATTTGAGTTGTTTGAATAGCTGATTAAGGTATAAAAACTTCAAATGAAACACTCACAAATTTTGTCTAGATAAACATGATCTGAATACAAGAATCACAAAATAGTAAGATAACCAATATTGTGGTTTAATAATATCAGACGATTGCAAAGTATTACAAACAGTTACATAAGATATTTAAGAATATACTAAACATATATTGCTGGCGTTTTGCGCAATTAGCTGAAATGACAAAAAAAATATGTGATAAAATCATGCATATATATTTCATTTTCACTACTTTTTACAGCATCATAATTTATTGTTATTAAACAGGCTCCTGATTTTGGTGACTAGAGAAATTCTTAGCAATGTTTTTCAATGAAGAAAAAATTTGCAGATAGTTTTTAAATATATATATATATATATATATATAAAACTACGTCTACACTTTTAAAATTTAAAAAATGATGTTGGTTGAAAAATAATTTGTAATCGAATGTACTACTGGTCCTTCAAAGTTAGAGCCGGTGATATCTTCGATTGTTAAAGAAATAACCATGAAAAAAGTTAATTTATATTTTCATCTATTGAATTAAGACACATCCACTAATTACCGAAGATGCCTATTTATAAATAATGGTTCAAAAATAAATTAGTTTACTTTAAAAGAACTAGAGATAATGTAAACTAAAGCAAATTGGTAATGTATCAAACAGAAGCTGAAGAAAACAAAAGTAAAGGACGAGGCAATTATTTTGTACTGTGAGAGTTTAATCTGTCTTCGATGAAAAAAAGACAAAATTGCGTTGGTCTAAGCAAGAAAAACAATTTAAAGAATTAAAAGAACATTAACAAGTATTGGATGAGATAGTACATCAGATTATTCACAGTATTTTGGCAATTAATTGAAACTTTTGTAATCTATTCCTTTCATTTCTTTCTTTATTTATTTGTTAAATTTCTGATACAATGCTCACAACGAAAAGAGTTGAAAAGTGAATATGTGATACAAATTTATTCATTAATTAAAATAAAATGAAGGATATTTTTAAATTATATATATATATATATACATATATTATTTTCACTTGAATTTTTTTAACAGAGATTACAGTTAAACTTGTTTCCTCATGCAGAATATTTCTTTCTTAATTTTTGTATTGCTATCTTTCTTAGATATTGCCTAATTTTTTTTGAAAAGGTAAAGATCTATTAGGCTACTGTAGTTATTTATTACAAAACGATTTTTATTAACTAAAAATATTTCTTTCTTGTTCGTGCACTTTATTATAAATAACAGCAGTACTTAAATAACGTTTAATCTGGAACAGACATATGTAAAAGTAAAATGCATTTCCTTGTTTATAAAACTGTTGTCAGAATTAGTGGAAGTATATGACCACTGACAGCTGATTTTAATACATTAGTCTTCCCAAAAGGAAAAATGAACTATAAATCAAATCAAATCGCACCAATCTAATTTGTGGTTATGCTCAGGGATAAAGACTTGTATGGATTTGATTTAATCGAATGATCGTTTTTTTAATGTCACATTCAGAAGCATTACGAGGGCCTTGGTCAAGTGACGAGGAAGACACATGAGCATGTATCGTCTTCTGCAAATTTCCACATCACACTAACGAGATATTTTGGAGTGTATAAAGATTTAACTTAAATAATTGTTGCAAAAAATACTGCAAAACAAAATTATAACAATTTTTGAATGAGTTTTTTTCACTATTTCAATATTCCACAAAAGTTAAACTTTTCAGTTCTCTGCAAGTCATCGATTTCAGAAATTTTAGAATATACTTTCGGATGAAATAATTTAAAATATTTTAAGAGTTTTATACCTGAAAATATAAGGAAAGAAAGAAAAAAAGAAGAAGAGCGATATTTGGAAAATTGACGTTAAATTATGCGTATTTGTAGTTATCACAACTTTTTAAAGTGTTGAATTTGTTATAAAATTTCTTTAGGATTATAAAAAAAAATTGATAACATTTCGTTATAAATTGGTTCTAATTAAATTTATCTGACATTAAACAGATAAAAACTTATCCTTAAATATAGCAAAAAACATTAATAAGATTACCTACAGGCTTAAAGATAGAAGGAGGTATATACATTCCAACAATATATATTACATTCACGTTTTGAAGATACAAAAAATACAATTAAATTCAAATGAAAAGTCTCACACATACCTGATAGCAAAAATTTTAAATTTATCTCCTGTACAGTAACGAAAAAGATACTTCTTCTAGCTATCAAATTTAAATAATGCCTTTTATTGATTCCCTCTAGTACGGAATTGTTAAGTCACGTTTCATTATTTATTATATTTTTGACACTATATTTTGCGTGACTCGCAGTAAGTTTCAAATCCTAATCAAACTGTACACGCATGTAGACAGCTTATTTTTAATGAATGAATCTAATATTGGAAAATTCATCAACTAATGGTTTTGTTACCAGACGAGGGACAAAAATACATCAAAAATTTAATTAACAAATTTTCAAAGAAACGGAAATATCGAAACACAAACATTGTAACAGTTTACCATCTAACGAATCGATCTTTAATTACTCGTTTTACCTTTTGATCTCAAAAGGGTTATATATTTCCCAAATTTATGTTTAAGGTATAAATAGATCTGCTATTACCATTTGGTATGGTATAAAAATTTTAATATTGAATTGCGATAAAAAAGGTAATTTTAAGAAAAATTCGAAGGAAGTTTTCACTCAAAATTAGTACAATTGTTCTTCTTTAGTAGGTTATATGAGATTACATTCATAAATTACAACAATTTGTACGTTTAAAAATATGTCTGCCTAAAATCTTTCATTGATTAATTCTTCAGTCATTTATCGTCCTAATTGAATAGTCAATAATTATAAAACTTCAATTGAAGATACGTCAGAACAAAATTAAAAAAAAAAAAAAAAAAAAAACTTTATAACTCCCTAAAGAATAGATAAGGTTGCACTGTTCTGAATCTCACTTCACTTTTCATTTTTAACTAATAATAATCAACTAATAAAGCCTTAACTTATCAATTCACTTTTTTTGATTCAAAAATTTCTCATAAATATCTAATTCTTATATTAGTATTTTTATAAAGATTTGTTTCAATCCAAATAATAATGTTTAATACAACCAACAAGTGTCTATCAGCCTGTTGTTATTCTCTATTTCCCTTCATTTTCTAGTCAATTATATTTCATCTATATATCCCTATTTATAATTCAATTCACTGAACTTCTAATCTTAATGTATCGAATTACGTTTCATTTGGGTAGTGAAGAAATTGGAACTTAATACGATTCACACACTCACACTTACTAATTACTATAAAGTCTCCAAGGTTAGTGAAGAAATATTTGTGAACAGCCCAGTGTCAGAAAAACTGAAATTGTAAGAAATATTCTGTATTGAACATTTTAAATTAAGTTACAAAATAATAGATAACATCATTGCACGTGAAAATGACGTAAAAATATTTTTCCATTTCTTTCTAACCTATTTCCTTATAAATGTATAAAAAGTATACTTACTAAAAATAAAATTCAATATGCATAAAAGGGGGGGAAAGTCTAAATGATTATGCTTCAAAATGTCTCGATGGTGTGATTTTTGACACATCTTCTCGGGGAAAATGTCTTATTCTTTTCTTATACTAAAGCTTCAAACCCATTTTCTTTTAGATTTAGTTTTGCATGAGTTTTTGTGTAAGCAGTGTTAAGCCCGTAAAAAAAGTATTTTGGTTTATGCATTTTCGTATGGAGCAAATAACAGGGGAGAAAGTAGAAAGGGAAAGAATATATAGAAAACAAATTTTCAGTAACAGTGAAAAGTTCTTTTCAAAACTAAATGGAAAGGAAAAAAGTACAACGTGAAAGGCATTACTGAAAAGTCCGCCAAATGTACTCCAGATGAGTTTTAAAAAAGAAAATTGCTTAAGTATAGCAGTTTAGCACCCAAGTCCTGTTCTTGAGGAAATCACACATTTTGCGCAAAATTTTTTCAGAGTGGGTTTGGAAAATGAATGGAAATAACTGCAATCTTGTTGATATATTTGAAGAATTACCAAGAGAAAAGGGGCTTATACAAAGCAAAGGGTTCGACGTTTTAGAAAATTTTATTTGTCGTAAAGCTTAGTGATAATTTAAAGAAACCAAATTTGAATAGTTTAAATCATATTGCTGAACACTTTGCTCTGAAATCTATACAATGAAACTATTTCTATCATTTTTAAAATGGAATTTGTTTCCTTTTCAGCTTCACTAGGCAATCACTGTAAGCGACATTTGTGTGCAATCCGATACGTATTATTACTAAAACTATCTTACGCGTTTGTTTTAATATTTACGCAACGACTCTCTTTCATTTTTATTGAAAATACATAAGTATGTTAAATGTACATTACTAGAAAAAATACGAAACATTTGCTGCGTAAATTGTAAAAATTTCATTAAAGTTTTTAATCTTCAATTTTTTTAATGTAGAAATCATTTAATAAAAATTCTTCTGATACTCCTTCCTTTTTGAATAGTATTTTAATATTAATCTAATTTAAAGTAAGCGAAAATTATTGTAAATTATGAATTATTGTGCGAGTAGTAATAATACTTATATAAAAATATTTTATAAACCTTGTGCGAATGAGTCATAATTTTCAGGCTGTATATATATATGTGTGTGTGTGTGAATCATTAATTTGCGCAAAATGTTCGACTTGCTTTTCTACGAAAGGAATAGAAATATAAAATCAATTAACTCAATTATTAACTCAATTTTTAAACTATTTCGCCAAAGTTAGAGTTTAAATCGAACATTGCCTACATTCTAGCTTATTGCTTGTAACTAATTAAATAAAGTAATTTTTATATTTATAAGATATCGAAACATGTAAAGGAGTTATCTGTTACTTATTATTTCTCTTAAATTCAAACAATTCATACTAAATTATTCAAATGAATTTTTTTCTTTCATATTTCATTCTTTCCTATAATACACTCTGTTTCACACTGTATTATCACGTGATAACAGAAGTTCAATTTGTTGTACAAACAATGCTTCAATAAAATAACGAGAGTAAACAGAGAAATAATTAATACAGCGCTTCATATTATTTACTCATGTACAAATAAGCAAACAAGATCTTAGAGAGAAATTAAATTCATCGATTTCCAATCTAAATAATTACTCAGATTTCTTTTATATTTAATGATGTTGATATTAGTTTGAATGAAAGAATATTCTGTTTATTAATAAACATTGTAAGAATACAAATATGTTATTTATAAGTAACCCAAAAAATGAATTTAATTTTAGTATTTCTGAAATAAATTTATATTTCACTCAATTCTTCATGATACCAACTCGTTAAACTACATCTACTTCTACAGCAACTATTTTTCTTTTACTGAAAGCATCACAAAAAGAAATGCGATTCACAAAAAATATATTATTCAAAATTTATCTTATTTCTATAGCTAAACCTATTAGCTTAACTTAATTTTACAATATTTATTAGTACCATTTGTTCAATTGAAATTAAGCATTTGTACGGATGTTAATGACTCGAGTGATTTTACAGATGAATATATAGTTACAAATTTATATGTTTATTTTTAAAATTTTGTATTAACGTGTTTTCTATGGTTATGGTAAAAAATAATTTATTCTAGTTCTGTGGTATATTTTTTGGCTCAAGGAGGGTGTGTGTTTCAAGAAAAGGAGTAATCCTTCGAAAATCCAACACATGGAATTGAGTTAAGGATAATAATACATATGTTTATAGAGTTTTACTATGACTGATTTGACCATCGTTTTGATTACTTATGCGTCAGCTGAATTTTTTAAATGTCAAAGTAAGAATAAATTAAACACAAAATTTTGATATTTTCCAGTTTCAAGTCATATTATATTGAAACATCAAAAATGAAAAATTGATTTAAATTAATATTGGGAGACATTAAATGATTTCAAAATATTTTTGCGTATCGAAAATTTGTATAAAAATTGCATTTATATTCAAGAACTTAAATATGCAATTTTTACTTTTAATATGATTTAATTTGAAAACAAATTATGTTATACTGTTAATAAAATGTTTCTTTTTTTTAGTTAACAATCTCTCAGTTTCGTCCTTGTATTCTTCGGTTAATTCTTGGCATAGCATCCTAGTCCGAACAATGTCTTTTTATTTCATGTAATTAAGATTTTTGACGCAGCTCTGAATATGAAATATTTCGAAAGAATTCATTAACTGTAGTTAATCTTTATTTTATGATCTGTACATTACTGTATTCCTATAACTACAAATAAGTTTATTTAATATATTTCAATTTTAAATTCTAGAGAGTAAATTCAGAAATAAATTTGAAATCATATAACAAAAACGAAAGATACTGATTATAATTCCATATTATAATTAATAAACATTTGTGTTTTCAATTTTCTTGAAAATAGTAATCCTTGAATTGGCTTACTGTCGTCAATCTAATAAAACCATAACCTTAAAAAAACATTATTTCGAGTTTAATTTATTAAGAAAATAAATTTTAAGTATTAAAAAGTGTTTAATGTATTTAAAAATTAATTTTTAAGTAATAAAATAGTTTTTTTCTCCATAAACCGAAATCAATCTTTGTTTTAAAATATATATACGTTACATTTTTTCCTATAATTACAAATATGTGCATGTAATATATTTCATTTCCAAGCACGAGGGAGCAAATTAAAAAACAATGCTTGAAATTTAATAGTAGAAACAAAAGCTACTGATCTCGACTCAATATCATAATTAATAAACAATGTTTCAACTGTTTTAAGAATGATAACTCACAAATCGGTTTACAATGTTCAATTGAATAAAAGCCACTTTAAAAACAATATTTCCAATTTACTCAATCAAGAAACATAAAGGGTGAGGTTACCAATCGATGGGAGAAACAAGCGCATCACTAAGGTGATACCATTTTCTTAAATTTCTGCTTCGATATTCTGACTCAGTCACGATCTGTTCTCACCTTTTGGATCCACTCAAGCGCGTAATCTTTATTCATGTTTCTTGCAAATTGTTAAATGTACCTCATGCATGAGACGTGATAAGAGATATCATCCTTTCTCAAAAGATATTTACGAGGGAGTGTCATGATGAAGAGATGAATGCACATACTTGAGAGAACTTTCTCAAGTGTCTGAATTTCGTTAAAAGGGCTTATCTGTACTCTTTTCTTTAAAATTAAATTTCAAATAAACTGGAGGCAGAGTGCTTTGCTGCGGATGTTTGAATATAATTCCAGAATCTGTTTTGGAATTGTTGTGGAATTTTGCAGGTGGCTGTTCACACACTTTTTTAATGTGTGCATATTTTAAGGCCAGTTGATTACACTAATGTCAATCCAAATTTACGTTACCATTGGATTCAAAATTAAATTTGCTTAAGAAAACTGCAAGTGCACGTGGATTTTATGTTTTCTATATATATATATGTGTGTGTGTGTGTGTGTGTGTGTGTGTGTGTGATTATTTAAGTTAATTTATTTTTAACACAGCAAATTTATTGTACACATACACACTAAGAGGTAATTATTAATTTTATAAGAGAATTACTGTTTAGTTAGTATGCAATCGTTTACCATTAATATCACATATTTTGACGTAAAATTGCATAAAATTAAATTTTTTCTCATCAAAAGTTCTTCATTTCCTGATTAGGTATCATTTTTCAGTATAGTATTAATATATAGATATATATAGGAAGCGGAATAATGTAACGTACGACACTCTCTTAAAAATCTATTCCAATTCTAAATTATATGACATCCCCGATGTTAGATAAAAAGTATTTTTACATGATAATAAATTTGTACAAGAGCATGTCTAAAAATAAATCAATAAGAACAAGGATTCTTATTAATCCTTATATATTTTTCTTTGTTTACAATGATTTTAAAGATTAGTCGTTAGATGAAATATTAAAGAACTTTAAGTTGCGTGGTTTGCCACAAGTTAAATGTAAGAATTAAATAAAAAGTATATCGTATTTCATAAAGAAATATGTAAGAAAATTGAAATTTTACTACTAAACACAAAAATTTGTATTACTTTTTTTTTATTTACTTTGACTTGTGAATTATTATAGACATTACAAAGATTGAAATAAGCTCGTTATCTTTAAATCAGAATATAAAATCTACTGCATACTTGATTAAAAATATTAGAAATGAAACTGAAACATATATTCCAAAATCTTAAAGTCAACTATCAAACTCATTCGTAATTACTAATGATTCGGTCATTTCAAACTTAATAGCACTTTTGAAGAAAAGCATGCAACTTTAATAATAAACAATTAACTGATGAAACGTTAGCATAAAGGTTAGTCGTGTGAGCCTATGATTTGTTTTGAGGTTTAAATGTATTAGAATGGTTTACTGTGAATGTGTACTATGTGGAATTTGGCTTTTTGCCAAGAAAAATAATTGTAAAATAAAGTAAATGAATTAGATATTCAAAATAAGTCAATCAAACTTTACAGGATGCATATTTATGATTCTTAGTAACACGATTCTTCAAGTTGTCTTGACAAAATAAGATATAATAAAAAAATTATAAGAAAATATTCAACTGCTTGATCCTAATACATACGTGACAAAAAAAAAACAGAAAAAAATAATTTATATTCAAAAGTTAAATTCAAAACACCTCTCGCATTTTTTTTTTTTCGAAAATGAAAGAAAAGAAAATATTACGATAATCCAATCGGAAAACAAATCCTTTTTAAAGTTCAAGTTCTATTTTCTTTATATTTCCACTCTATGAAAGGATATACGATGAATCCCTTAAAGCTCCATTACGTTCAGATAACCTGAAATATTGCACTGGCGAAAACAATGGGCTTTGATCAGAGATTTCTCAAATAAAGCTGAAATACTGCTGTTTCTTTTCGTGTTGTGAGTTTTTCGGGTTAAAATAGCGAAATAATTCTCTCGCTAACTGCAGCTCATATACCGTTGAAAATACCAACGACTCAATATAAAAATGTCATCAGAAAATATAAATCTTCTTCAAGAAAGAATATTTCTTCTCCAAACAATCTTTTGGTGTTTTTTAAGCTAAATCATTGCTTATTTTCCTACCAAGATTTTTTCACACATTTTGTTTGAAAACAGATATAAAATAAAAAATTTAAAAAAACTTTACTCATTTATGGTATTAATCATAAGTGTAAAATTTTTACTGTGCATGGACTTAATTTTCATGCGCCTTGGGTTGTAAGATTTTAAAACATTCTGATACGTATTTAATAGGAATTTTCACGTATTAATATTAATATTTTAATACCTTATTTTAAACATGTGTTTAACTTAATTTAAAATACTTAAGCAGAAATATTATTTTTATTATCTTAATCGTGTTTAAGAAAGGTTTAGAAAGAATAAAGGTTAAAGAACATTAACAAAACCAAATATCAGAGATATTTCAATCATTTTAATATATAGTTGAATTTTGATTAAATTTAAAACAACATTAAATTTAAATTATTGAGCTCACACTAAATAATATGAACAAAAACATAGATTAGAACTTTTTTCAATGACTTCTTTCTACTATATTTTTATTCAATTTGTAAGAAATAATTTGGATGTTGGAACTGAATTTATAATGCAAAAATTAGTATCATCAAAAACCTCTATCGTTAATTAAAAAGTTGTTTTAAATAAATAAATAAATCATTGCGAAGAAGAAAATTTTATTAATTTAAGAAACTTTTCATTCAAGAATACATTTGTTTTTCAGTTTTGAAATGAAGATGCGAATCTCATTGAAAATTTTATGTTTGATGAATTCAGTTCCAAAAATTACTTATTCATTCTCTTTTTCTCATGCATTTTGTTTTTCTTACCGGAAAGGAAAATTAAAACTAAAAAAAAAAGACTTTATTAAATGAAATTTTAAAAAATGATATATTCAGTTCGTTTCTAGAACTAGAGTGATTTTTCAGCATATGTTCTGTAATTGATATTCTTATACATATAAATTTTTATTTTGAATCATGGCTTTTGTTTCTAAAAAAGGTGATTGTAATCTTCCATAATTTAAAGTGAAAAAATTGTCGTTATTTTATATAACTGGATAATATTCATGCTACATTAAAGCAGTGCAATTTCTTTCAGAGAAGTAGTTAGTTAGTTGAGATCACATTAGTATTACGAAAGTAATTACCGATTACGAATTTGATTCTCCGCTTTACTGATATCAAATTAAGATACTGCAATGCGGGAAGTTTTGTGTGATTCTCTGAAATAAAATAAGGTCTGGAATTTACAAACATTCTATTATTAAGTTGCTTCCTTTTCAACTTTTGTTTGTAACCATATAAAATACTTTATAAATGTGGGTATATTATGTTTGAAATTATTTATCTTGAAGGTTCAATATTCTTTAGTATGTATACAAGAATATACCGAAAATTACATATGAAATTGAAACTTAAGGCACCACAAAAAATGTAGAAACTAAACTCAAGCATCTCATTAGTAATTCCATATAAGCAATGGTAAACGTAAACAAGAGTATCAATAACATTTAATTAGTTTTCGTAACATTCTAACAAACACTAATTTTCATTAATTATGCATTTTATTTCAGTTTATGCTTAGAACTGCTTAGAGCAATCAATAACGCTATTACTTCACTCTATGCTATGTAGATATTTCTCTAAAAATTTTAGAACATTTAAAACATTAATTATTTTAAAGTAATAATTATTTTACATTACCACCATATGAATTAAACATTATCAAATTAGAGTTTTTATTCATTCTCAGTATTAATTAAAATTGTCCTGTTAAAGACGTAATAATATGCTTTTTATGAAACATTTATCACATCAGATAAATTTCAAGAAAGTAATTAAGCCTAGAAATTTAAACATATATTCATCACCGTTATGGAAATCAATATTAATGGAAATAGTTTGATACATGAAAAAATACAAAATGGAATAGAACCAGGCTTTTTACGCATAGGCAATAAATGTCATATGAGGCCTTGCCGATGATTTATTAACATCAGTTTTTTCTTTCTCTCGTTATTCGATTATTTTTATATATACATAACATGTAAAATAAATTCAGCATAAATTTGTTTCATGGTTCGGGTCTGCTGTAAATTACCATGATTGCGTGTTACACTACAATCAGTTGGTGTGAATTAACGAGGAAAGTATGCATGCAAAAAATTCTTATAAATTGCTACTATTGTATGGTAAACAGTAGTGTTGACATTAGTCAAGGCTAATGCGGCATTTTTCTAGTTTCGGCTTAATTGATCAACTATTGCTATGCTGAAAGTTAATGTTTGGGAACACCTTTCCTTTCGATGCTATCAATAACTGAAAATAAGGTATTTGTATAGTGTAACATTATATTCGAGCGTAGATTTCATGCTCTTTATTATTTAATGCACAGCTATGTCAAGAAAATCTCAATAAATATGTACTTTGCAGCAAAATTACTCCCCCCATATGTGATGATTTCCTCATATCTAAATAATTTAATTTAGGTTATCGATAATTTTCGACTAAATATATAACATGCAAATAAAAGTCGCTTTCTAATTTCCATATTATATTACTTGGCGAGGACTAAATGTATAATGAGAATGTGTCGGATTAATTCTTATTTTCATTACATTATTTTGTGTGCTTTTATTCGATTATATCGATTATATTTCAATTATATATCGATGATTGTCAAATGGTCATGATCGCAATTACATTGTCGGCCTTCTGTAAGATCGAATGTGAATTCCACTAAAGATTCGTCGTGTAACCGGACTGTGTAGTGAGGTTCAAAGGCCTCTCAATGGGATGGTTGGAAGTTAAGAGATCTGAATGCCTGCACGGATATCTTCCTCGTAATCTGACATATCTCACAATTACAATGTCCGTTGTCAATGGCTCTTGTGCAAATTTTAAATGCAACTTTTCAATCAATTCCTCGTCCTTCAGGGATTATATTCCATATTGCTGAAATTATAGAAATATGTAGTGTTTGAATGTATTCTTTACAAGATTCTGCTAAAATATTAGAAGGAGGTGTGATAAGTCGAACGAAAAGCAGAGAAATCCAAAGATATTGAGTTGAGCTCGCGCGTGTAGAAGATATTCCCATTTAATTGATCAATCGCTGACGTTTACATTTGACAACTCATTTCATACAGTTACATTTACAACTAATCTATTTGCCTAAAGTAAAATCTTACTTCTGATTTCCTATCAAGTGGAAAGTTGTAAATATGCTTGATAACACCAAAAAATATAGAAAGTGTTTTATTTGTTTGTAAACCTCGGTTGGGCTGTTTCTAAGTTATTAACAATCAAAATATAACCTCTACAGTGATTCTACAAATTAATTAAAAGTAAAATAAACAATGATGAATACAGAAAGTTGAATTATTGTTGTAGATTGTTAATGACTAATTTGATTCTTTGCTGGTACTTATAATATCCAACTGGGTTTCTTGATATGTTTCTATCTTAACACATGTCAAACCACATCATTAGTTCAGTTTATCAGTAATTTAATTCTAATCGAGAAACTATGTTTTGTTATTTTACACAAAAGATTTTTTTGCTGATATGTTAACAACTGAAAACTAATAAAGTAAAAAACAGTTCTTTACAAAGTTTCAAAAGTAATAGATTTAGCCAACCAATGCTTATTTTTTTAATAATCATTAAATTATTCAGTTAATTATTAGAAATAAACCAAACAATAATATGAGAATGGAAAGAATTTTTCAGAACGCTGAGAATTTTTAAATTAAATCTGATTTACAGGTCAATTAGTTGGTTGGTAAAGATTTTCATAAAAAAATTATTATGTGAAGGGTTTGGACAATCATTTTGACGTTAACTTAGCAATAGCTTCGTCAGTTGCTAATAAAGGAACCTTAATAAATTTCCTAACTTAAGAAATTGAAAAAAAAGTAATATTAAAGTAACCAAATAATGTTCTCTGTTAGCTTTAATAAATTATAGCTCTCGAAAATTATGTTACATTTTTTTTCTATATATCCCTCTCAATCCCAAAGCAAGAAACATTGCGCTGCAGGTTTGTCTTTTCGATTGTAATACAATTTAAAATTGAATAGAGTTTCTGCAGTTAATTACAGCACTGATTTTCGAAATTTATCAGCTTTCGTGAATCCGTGTCCGTTTCCAACAAACCGGAAAGATAGGATGCGATCTTAATGCGAATCGGGGAAGACAAGCGATAGACAGTCGTTCCCATGGATTTGAAAAATACTTTTCTCCATTGCAATTTCCCCGATTCCGGTTCGTTCATTAATTTCAGCTATCAATTCTAGGAGGAGAACTTCAGTAATGATCTTCCTATACTTGAAATGAAACCCTATCAGGATGTAATTTCTCCGCTGACATTAAGGTCAGATGGCAGGAAATTAAAGAAATGTGGGCGAAGAGTTCGGGTCGAGATCTTTTCTAATCGGAAATAAAAAAAATGCGGGAAACTGATAAAGTTAACTGGGGACTGATTGCTTTGTCTTGAGGTGAAACATATGTCATTGGAATAATTATTTTTCTTTCTTTTACCTCATTATTTGGATGGCTTCTCAGTTGGATTGAATATAATTGATTTGAGTCTTACTGAGATTTTTCTATTTTTGTCGGTGTGTGTTACGATTCAAAACATGTCCGTTTCTGTGGTAAGGTCTTAAAGTAAGAAATAATCAATGCAGTCATAGTCCAATTATGGGGCTGAACAGAAGAGCTAGTTTAATGGTTAGGAATAACTCTCATGTCAAACATTTTGTGACATTGGATTATATAGTGATTTTCGCTTCAATAAATTTAAGGACTTTTCGATTCGAATTATTTAAAATTAAATCCATTCCAGATCAAGGACACGTGACTTATGCTGAAGCTATGAAGTTCAGATTGGATAAATTAGATTATTAAGCAACGATGAAATGAATAATAGTAGTTAGAGAATAGAAAGTTTGTTCGTGGGTGGTAAAACTCGTGAGAGTGATTGTGAATCAAAATGAGTCATCGGATTTCTTTCTTCCTAATCTGAGAAGAAATCAGAGGAATCCT
This sequence comes from Nephila pilipes, assembly GCA_019974015.1. Classification (NCBI taxonomy): domain Eukaryota; kingdom Metazoa; phylum Arthropoda; class Arachnida; order Araneae; family Nephilidae; genus Nephila; species Nephila pilipes. Next base: position 854,099 of record BMAW01068347.1, read on the forward strand.
AGAAGTCGAAAGAGGGTTCAAGGGTCAAACCTTAAATTCCACTTAATCTGTTGTTTTGAAATAAAGTGAAATAGTAAGAGTTGATTGAATTTGATATCCTTGACTCTAATCCAAACGCGTTTAGGGAGTTTCACCATAGAACAAAGGAAAATTAAGCATTTAAATTTAATATTCAAGAAGATGAATAAAAATAAATTTATCAGAATCATTATCACACATACTCCTTCTCCTTCTCCTCTCTCTCTCTTTCTCTCTCTTCATTAAACTATTTGTTACTCTTTCAAATTAAGTTTGTAATGTAAAACGGAGATAATAAATGACAAGATTTACAATTTTTATCTTTGTAAGGATGAATTTCAACTTTTATACAGGAAAATATTTTAGCAAAATTAAATTATGATTTTAATTTTAAAATGCTATTGTTAGCCTCAGTACAATAAATTAAATGATTAATTTATAGATATAAAGTAAAATTAAAAGTTGTAACGACTGGCAGGTACCATTTGACTTTTTTATCCAAACAGAGAATTTTGAGAGTGCCTCTACACAATGGAACCGTTTCTATAATAACAAGATACAAAAGCTATAATGCCATTTTAACTGATTTTATGAGACATTGATACTTATGAACCCTAGGTAATTTTTTTCTACCTAATTAATCAAATAGTGTTTATAATTTTAATCATTATCCCACAACACTTCCAGAAATTTAATACAAAAAATAGGATATGTGCACATTATTTCGGAAAAAATGAGAAAATTTGATAAAGACCATACAGATTCCATATTTTTATTCTCAAATACCTCTAAAAAGTTTTATTCGAATATTTTGTTGAGTTTTTCTTTATTGCTTCGGGGTCTTAATTACATAAAATAAGACAAAGAGTTTGAACTGAGGAATAAAACTACCACACTTGATTTTAACCTGTTGTATTTTTAAAAGAATAATATTGATCTGTATTCTAAATATTACTAATTAATTAGTTTAAAAATTAATTTTTGAGAAACTAAAATCTTTGTTTCTCAAATGCTAATATTTTTTTTTTAATATTATTTCTTTTATTAAATATTTCTATGAAATAAATAGGTTTTTAAAGTGAAGTACTTAATTTATAAATTAAAGATAATTCTAAAGAAGTTCATTGTGTGTGATTGCTTATCAGCATTGCATTTTGAAGTAGCTTGAAGCAACTCATTGACAGATTTCATACTTCGGCATCATTGTAAGGAAGGCGCTTGAATTAGTACATCACACTCCTAATTTACACATCCTTCTCTCTTGACAGAATTAATATGCTTCAGCCCACTACACGACAAGTGTTCGATGGAATCTGGACTCTAACATATGACTTGACTGAAGCTTCATTGGCTAAGAGCTCATGAACATGACAGCTCAGATACTGTGGGCTTTCTTAAAGTTTAATTCATTGACTGGAAATTTAATTGAATAGTAAATGAATTTCTGCTGAAAAAACAAAGTTATGGTATCTCACTGCGAATAGTAACTGCTTACGTAAGCACTTTGAGGAAAAGAAAACCTTACATTTCACCCAGTAGGGTCGTAATAAAAACGTACATAAGAAAAACGACGTTATAAAATGAAAGCTCTTACTATTCCTAAAATGAAATAACAAAAACCCAAAATCGATGAAAACCTTCCCCCAAACAATTTCTTTATTTTTTCTCACCTTTCATCGTTTTCAGCCATTGAATATCAAATTTCCTTTTTTACCTATCTTACCAAATAAGAAAAGAAAAAAAAAGAAGTTTCGAAAAATAGCCCACCCAGCCGTTTTAGCTGGTATTTTTTTCTGTTTTTCCCTCAATTTTTTTCTTAAAAAGCGAAAGGAAGTGTTTTTAAAAGCCTTAAAATATGCGACTTATCGTAAGCACCCGTCCTCTCGAAGACCCAAGTCTCCAAAGTTCTGAGATTCCATTCACCAACGTTCGACTCGTGAGAACAAAATGGTTGCCTCACCTGATAGCCTTTTGCTGTTATGGACGTTACAGAGCAACAGCAGAAGCAGCGCCAGCAAAAACAACAACAAAAAGCGCATGAGATCGTGGAATTTTTCCCTAAAAGTTTTTTCACTCCCAGCTTTTCTCAAGCGTATAGATATAAATATATAAGTCCAAAGCGCATACATGTATAGGGGTTTTAAGGGAAAATATAGTTTCTTTGTTTTCTAACATTCTTCCGAGCTTTTTTCCTCTTAGCTCAGTGTTTTTATATTCTGATTTTGCATCAGGGGTGGTTATACGGCTGCCTACACAGCTCCAGGGTGAAGTAGGAAGTTCTTTCAGGTGTTATGGGTAGGAGGAAAGGAACTATTGAGTCAGTGGGAAATAAATAATACGTCTTTGTTCGCAGAAGGGAATATCACTCTTAAACTAAAAGTTTATGTTTATATCTTATTTTTCCCCCTTTTCTTATCTCATATATGCTCTTGAGATTATACCAGACTTTATTGTTTGGTGAAGTTTGTATATAATAAAACACAAACAAAAAATGATACTGTATTTTCAGTTGTTTTGGGGAAAATGTTTAGTTGAGATAGAGTAAAATAATGTTAATAGCCATTAAATAAAATGAAGAATTAATTCATCTAGAATGTAAGCAAAATAAATTTCGATATTTGTTAAGCATTGAAAAAGCCCGATAAATTAGGATTGTTTTCAATATATGGATTACATTTAATTTGACAAAATTAATAATAATGAAGAAAGTTTATATTTAACCGTGAAAGCATTCTTAATATCGCTTAGAAGATTTATACAATAAAAGCAATTTATATTTATATTGATGAAAAACTTATTACCTCACTACATTGATGATAAAAATTAGTTATATTTATAATTCCCAAAAAGGAGAAAAAGTTCTAAATATATAATAATATTAAGTATGTAACACACATACAAATACACACAAATATATATATAATTAACAAATAAAAAAAACATAGGGATAATCGAATTATAAGAATATTGATAAAATTATTGAAGATTTTTCTTATATAAACACAACTCAAAAGAAGGAAAAGTAAGAATCTAGTTAGTCATTCATTAATAGTTTGAGCGAAAGTTTACAAAAGGAATTTATGAAAATTAATTTAATTTTCTGATTTAATAAAAGTTTCGTTTCCTTAAAAAAAACTTACCAAAATTTACAAAAATTATATTTAATACTGGGATAAAGTTAAATTATTCTCCTTGTTTGTTTAAAATGATATAAATATAATATCAATTCAAATTTACTTTCAAAAGAAGAGCTTACGTTGTGTTTAGTTAATTCTCCTTTTAAAAGTTTTTAACCAATTTTTTTTCTTAAATGCCTAGGAGAAGAAATTAAAAAATTATATTTTCATAAATATAATAAACCATATCTAATACAATTCAGTAACAAAAACATTGTGAATGACTGAAACCATGTGTTACATTTTTAATGAACCATGTGTTACATTATTGGTTTTTTAGCTACAAAATTTCAGCTGATGATTGATTAGATTAAGAGTGGTTCTGTGGCAGCGGTAGCCTAGCGGTTTTGGTCGCGGACTCGAAGCAGGCGATTTTCGTCGAGTCGTCAGTTCGAGCCTTGATGACACTAAAGACCCACCATATAGGCGGGACTGACACATGTTAAATTTGTATGGGCCCAAAGTCCTCCCGTTGGCGTGGTGTGAATGTAAGGAGAAGGAATTTTCTGCTCAGGTGTCGTCTTTGTCTCTTGACCGAGGTTCAAAATTACGAGGTCCGTCGCCAAAAATCCTCATGTGGCTTCTAGTATGACGTTAATAAAACTTTTCCAAATAAAATTAAAAGCGTTTCTACATTTATATGACTTGATTAGTTCTATTAGTTAAGTCGCACTTTGAAGCAACAAAAAGACCACTGACACCTGAACTCGTAACTTTGAAACTCGTTCAAAACATCTGAGGTGGAAATTTCCACACCACGCCAAAAGAAGGTCTTGGACTTCGACCAGATTAAATGTGTTCGTTACTCGGAGGATCTTTAGTGATATTAGGGCACGAACTCTTGACTCTATGAAAATAATACCGGCAGTGAGTCTGAGACCCAGACCCTAAACTACCCGGCCCTGAATTTACATGCCCTAGACAGAACTCGTAATTGTTAATCCATGTCAAAAATTGATAAATCTCCTCTCCTAACTTTCGTAATACATCATAGGAGGACTTAGAGGTTCAGTTCTATTTAAAGACCATCAGTTCCCCATCCCAAGAGACAGTATTTAATCACTGGTCATGAATTCAGACATTATGATCTCAGCGCTGCAGTCTTTTTTTATTCGTTCCTGAAATTCATAGGTAAATGTATAATTTTACTAAGGGAATGTAAAATTTTTTAACTTATATCAATAATTTTTTTGATCAAAAACGAGTTTCAATGTATAAAAATATTAAATGTAATCCATAATAATTAAAGGAAGAATTAGCTATTTATGTCGGTGTGGAAGCGAAATGATTAGAAGACATGTGACCACGAAATTTGGTACAAAGAATATATTAATACTGCTAATGTGCCTCACGGATTCTTGTTTTCTAAACTTTGCCCTCAATTTTTTTGAAATTCAAGTTTTATGTTAATTTTCCTTCACTGCACACGCTCAGATTAGAAAGAGGGTCTGATTTTGTCAACGGCATATTATAAAGATTATAAAACACATGGGCATGAAATTTGGTGCAAAGAATTTGTAAATGAAACCGTGTTTTTAAAATTCAATAGATTTATTTTAAATTTCATCTCATGCCATAGTGAATATGTGTCATTTAATAAATAGTTTTAAATTTATTTAGAAATTATAATAGTTATTTCCTAAGTTAAATATTTAAATTTATGAAAGCTTAAAAACTTAATAAATGAACTGCAAGTTTTGATCTTGTTGGTTTTACTTCAGTTCGCTATTTCATTTTCTAAATCCCTGTTTCCTAGGAGTTTAATTTGATCTTCACTTAAAATTTTAATTAAACGGCTTTTATTGAGTTTCATCGTAAAACATCATTCGTGCAAAGAATGTGTATACCAGCTAGTCTTAAATGTATGTAGTTATAAGGAAAAGTAATTTATAGATCATACATTTATAAATATTGGTGTCAGTAATTATATTATCTCAAAATCTCCAAACATAAAACATATCTGTAGCATTTTGAAAAATATATAAACCAAGCAACTTGTTTATAATTTTAAATACACATACGTTTAAAATTAATGAATAAATATTTTGCTATAAGATGTTAAAATGTATACAAATACCTAGTCTCTAAAGAAAAAAAAATAATCTCAAATTAAATTTATTTCAATACATTATATTCAAAAGTAGTACGAGACAGCATATGCGTTTGTAATGTATCGTATTTATCTTTTGTATAGAAGTACATTGTTTTTTCAATAAAATCTAATTTTCTGAAATAATAAACCATTATATATTTTGATACTGAAATTTAATAAACTAACTTCGTTTTTATTAATTATACAAAATGTAGATATATTATGTAGAAAAGTCCAGACAAATTATTATAGTTCTTTTTCTTCCAAATGTATACGAATCTAATTTTTTTACTCTAATTATAAATTTTATAACTTACAGAACATATACTAACAAAATATTTAGAATAATATATTACAATGCATATGCCTATTTTCAATATAATACCATTTTTGTGCAATAAATTTTAATTATACAAATACGTGTCTGCATTAGCAGTTTTGATACAAAAGTTTCGTTTTAAGTTTAATAGAGGAATTGGAAGGAAAGAGACATTCCAGACATGTCTGATGTTATTTCTTGCGCATTTGTTTTGTTTAAAAGTTATTAGTCTCCACAGGAAACCAATTATCTACATGCGAAAATGTGAAAACTCAATTATTTATGATACAAATCACAATTTCGGTAAATAAACTTTTTTTCTTGTAATTCATTTGATCCTTTTGATATTTACTTAACTAATTATATATATTTGCTATAGACATTAAAAAAAGGGTATTTATACTTGTAAATTAATGTATTTATGTAGTGGTTTGGACATGAAAGTTTTATTTTAAAAATTTCTACTCTCACAGTTTGCGTCTTAAAATGTGCTGAAATCTTTAAGCATTCATTGAATTTCTTCTATAATTATTTAACTGTATAATGATAGTGTTTTATTTAAAAAAAATTTTGTTTGTGTTTATAATTGCAAAGTTCTGGAACACATTGCAGACATATCCAGAATATTTTAGTATTCTAGAACAATAACAAGTGTTTATTCAGTTGAAGTAGCTATGCAGTGTATATGTTACTGACCTATGATGTCATGTATGTTTCATTAGAAACTTTAAAATGGACACTGGGCCTAAAATTCGAAATGCTATAAACTTTCCATGTTGGAATGTAATTTTATCGTAAATATTATAACAGTCTAGAATAATAATCATTAAACTAGTTTCTATGTAATTATATGCGTTATTTAATATTTTGTTCCATCATATATTCCCCTTCAAACCTTAAATACACGAGGTAAACATATTTACCTCTTATATTCAAGGTTTGAAGGAAATCCATGCAATACTTATTTCATTTATAATTAGATTAAATCTTATGATAAAATATATAATATAAAGCATTTGTGACACACAATAGATTTGCTTCTGAAAACCGCTCTGAAAATTTTACATGATTTTAAAGTCAGTTCAGAATAAAATAATAGATTATCACGTAATTCAGCTTCATAAATATATAAATTTATTTCGACATCGATCATATTTTTTAATAAAATATTAAAAGTTAATTTTTACATTTGAATCAATTATACATTTTAAATGATTAAGCAAATAGTCTGATAAAATACATTTAAGATATGACGATAAAAATTTGCTTTTAGGTAGATTATATAAACTGTACTTAGCTGTTTAAATACTTATCATAAAATATTTCAGAAGGTATAGATATATATTTTATGTACATAGTTTATGAAAGATTTATTTCATCTCTTTGAAGAGGTAAAAATTTGGTATCTTTTCAAAAATTGAAATTATTGAGACAATAATTTTACAAACTTCAGATCCTTTCAAAATCATATATTAATCAAATTATTCCAGATAATAGTTTTAATCAAATTTATGCATTGGTTAAGCTTAACTTTCATCTCCCTTTGATTGCCAATTTTTAATCAATTATGTATAACAGAAATCATTATAAAAAGAATACGAAAAGATTCAGGCACCGTACATAATTAATCTATCATTCGCTATGAGAGGAAATTAAATTTGAAGAAACCGCGGACGATTTTGTTAAGGAAAATGAAGTATATTGAAATACATACAAAGAGTAATGAATTATCTTTAAAAAACTTATACATATGGGTGGTAATATACAAATAAAAAAATAAGTGTAAAAATACGCATTTAAAATATACGTGCATCAAATCTGTATTTATATAAAATTTTATTTTATTTAACATTCTTTTTGACTTGTTTAATACTCTCAATTATTGTAAACGTAACTATCAAGAGTCGGGTTTTGAATTTATTGATTGACTGAGCAAATGACGTTTTCTTAAAAATGGAAGACAAATTCCAATTTTTTTTCTTTTGACTAATTATACAGTAATATATTTCATCTTGCCACATTTTAAGAATTTGCACATTATACAAAGAAAACAATTCCTTCAACACCTAATAAATCAGGAAATGTTGAAATATGTGCCGAGATTTCTAACAGCTCAATTTGAAAGAAAATAATACAAAGCTTACACCCTACTAACATGAGAAAGAAGGTTGATTAATCGCGAACATTTGATAAAAAGTGTGAAAACATTAATCGCATGTTCCTTCCGAAGCGGATGGGTGGAACCTGTTCTATTCTTTAACAAAAAAGATGTACTTTTTTACACAATAAAGAGAGTAGAATACCATTTAAAAGACAAATCATAAAATCAATAGCTGACAGAGTTCATTGTATCAGCATGAATCGAAAAAAGTGTAATATATTAATTATTTATTGCGTAATCATTTGTAGCTGAAAATAAAATTTAACTTTAAGATGAGCAGATATAAAATGCATTTTTTTCCATTGAATGAAACATATAATTATGTAAAAGTATATTCATATAATCATATATTTCAATTTCATCTCACTAATTAAGTAATATCGTTGCTAATTTATCTTCTCTCTCTTACAAATTGCACTATGATTATTCAGTGATATATTTTACTGATTTCTATTTTGTTATTTTCATACACTTGTGTATTTGTTCATATGTTTGTGTTGTAGAAAATTTTTGGTTTCTAATTTTATTTTTCTTATATTTATGCATATGTATAGAATTTCATTATATTTTGCTCAGATTTTTATTTATATAGCAATGTTTCTACTTATAAATTAGTCAATAATAATCCTTTTTTTTAAATTTAAGCCTATTCTCTGAATTTTATTTTTTTGTAAAGATTCTTTTTTATCACTTTAAATTATGATTTCATACATTTAAATTGTTTTTTGTGCTTTTAAAAAATTAATTAACTGATATTTATACTACTTAAATAGTTTTAATTGATTTAGTATTATCTCCTTACATATATATATAAATACATGCACAAATATATATATATATATATATATATATATATATATATATAAACACATATATATATATTTGTGTTAATAAATATATTAAAAATTAAAAAGAAAGCATACAAATATTTTTTTTAGAATGCAGAAAAAATATAAAAAAAAAACGATTAAAAAATTATATTTGTTCCATAACTCTCGAAAAAAAGAAAAAAAACACTCTAATAAACATTTCAGGAAAAGAATAATGAAAATGAAAAAAATACCAAACCAATAACTGATAACAAGAAGATAAATATTACTTCATAAAAAATTACTAATCAAAACAAGAAAACAAATATAAAAGAAAAAAAAAGGAAAAAAAACCACGAAGAAAATAAGTTGTAAAATTCTTAAATTATAAATATTGCTTTTGAAAAGTTTTTAGGTTAAACATTGATTTACAGGTACCAAATAATACCTACAGAAAATTGTTATAACCCAAGGAGGAACTTCCATTAATTAAAAAGAAAAGAAAAACAAGCAACTATAAACACAAAATGCAATAGAAGAAATCGAGGGAAATATATATATAGAGAGAGAGGAAGATTCAATATATATTCCATCCGTATGGAATTAAAGAAGAAAAAGAATAACCTAAACAAAAAAACAAAAAGTTAAAACAATATTACGAAACCTTATGTGAGACGTCCTACATAACATTCACACAAATCTTCCACTTAGATGTAAATCTTCTACTTAATTTGTATGATAACCGGAAGCTTAAACTAGAAATAATTCGCAATATCCTCTACTAGAGAGGTAGAGCATAAATGCAAAAATATTTTGCAAAAATTTAAAACGAATAAATAATTAAACATTAGATAAATACGTAAATTAAATTAAAATTAAATTTTGTAATATAAATTAAAATTTAAAAAAAAATTTTATAATAAATAAATTTTAAATAATAATAATTAAATTATATAAATTAAATTATATAAATTAAATAATATTTATTAAATTTTGTAAAATAAATTAAAATTTGTAATGTATCGTATTTATCTAATGTAATGTTTATTTTGTAATGTATCGTATAAAATAAATCTAAAAGAGGAAAAAAGAATAAACAAAATTTGAAAAGAGAAACAAAATCCAAAACTTTTAATTGTTATGTTTTAAACTGCTCTTAATAACAAATTTTCAAAGTAATAATGGAAAAATATTCTTCATCATTAACGAAAGTTAACATTAAGATATTTTATTCATAAAATAAAAACATAGAGAGATACTTATTAAAATTGAATAAAAAGGAAAAAAATATTATTTTTCTATAATTCTGTGCCTCTTTGTTAAAAGTGTTATTTTCTGTAGTTATGAGTCTGTCTGTTAAAAAATATTATTTTCCTATAATTATGTTATGTATATTTACATCATGTATGTATTTCAGAAATAATTTGCTCAATTTACGTATTAAAATGTATCAAGTTTAATTTAAAAGAATTTTTTGATATTTAATAAAAATAATTATTCTGACCTTTGTTTTATGAATGAAATTCTAAAATAATTGAATAAAAATATTGGAATTAGTGTATGCTCTGTAAAAAGGCAGATTATCCAAAGATGCAAAGCCACTGTTAAACATCATAATAGTTGTAAAGATAATTGTTTGCTATAAAATGGATTAAATAGCATCTAAGAACACAATGTCGAGGAAATAAACTGTCTGTCGTTCAGAATAACGTGAACAATGATAAAGAAAATATACAGTTACTTTTTAACAGTTTAGCATTTAATGTATTTAACACAGCTGACTTAAAATATTAAATATAGAAATAATTTGTTAATAAAATTTAACTTACAATCCAATGTCAATTTAAAATTAACTGAACAAATTCAATATTGTCTTTTAATCATAATAAAATGCTTTAAAAATGTAAATTCTGTCTCCAGATTTCAATTTATATTGCATTTCTATCAGAAAACTGGTAAACAATTTGAGAAAACTAAATTAAATTTCCTGAAATAGCTCGAGGGCTTCTCAAACACACTATACAAACATGCAAGAGATAGAAAAATAAGTTTAATTCAATGAATTTGTCAGAAAATCTTAGTAACATTTCTTATGATGGCGAAATTTTCAGATTGAAAATCAGAAAATTTTCACGTTTCAGTAAATAATCATGTTTTTAAATTTATTTGTTTCATTAATTTGATAACATTATAAAACATACTTTTATAAATGTGTGTGAAACAGACTTCTATATAAATTATTTTAAATAACTGCTCACTGTTTGTTTGGTAAAATTCCAATGACTGAAAAGTTAATTAAAAACAATGTATCTAACTAAAATTGTTAAATGGCCAATAATTATAAATTAAAAATCTTTTAAAATTTTGGTGCTAAATTCTCCATAGCAACTGTAGCTAATCTTTTAGTTATAAAGATGAAATATAGAAATACCACACATGGTCAATTAATGGATAGTTTCAAATAGCTACCATGAATAATTTTATAATAAGTTTAGATAAAAAAAATCATTGATTAAAAGTGCAAGGAGAAAATTATTTATTAATACAGCATATTACATCTTCAACTTTCCGAAAACTTTATTCTGAAAGCTGAAGAAATGTTGAAAAGCGTCAAGAAACTAAAATATTTCACAAATATAAATTTATTTTAGTTCTAATTATTTTAATTATATTTCACAATCGCTTTGATTTTTGAGAACTAATTTCAAAAATATATTTCACTCTTTACTAAAGTCAAAGTTGGATGTTTATTTACATATTTCTCTGAAGTAATATACATAAACTATTGTCAAAGTTATTAATATTTCTTTTTTAATAAAAATAAATATATAACTATAAGAAATGACGAGTGATTTACCTTAATAGAAATGATTCTATAATTCCAATATAATTCTATTTAACATTACATTATTTTTAAATTGCTTTCAGTACTGAAACTCTTACTTATATTCAGCTTATTATTTTAATGTTAGAAATTTCAGGTGTATAAAATACTAAAACATTTTAGCGTGTACATTTATTTATTATTTTTAGAAGTATAAAGGGTCACATTAAAACATTTAGAATGCATTCATAAATTTCTCTTGTGATTATTATGGAATTTGAATTCAGTATTTGTTTTTCTTTACTAAGAAATTTTTTGTTGTTTTTAAATATGGTGTATCGAGTATTTAGATATTAAATATCAAGTTTAAGAGCACATTCCGCACAAAAGAAATTTGTTATTTACTCTATATCTAAAGTATTAAATTTAAATATATCGAAAAACTAAGATTAATCCTTAATCTAAACAATGATTGAAAACACAGCATCATTTGGATTTTGAAGACTTTATAGAAAATTAAATGATCCGTATTTTCAAACTATCGCTTCCCATTCTGTAAAGAAGCTTCTAACTATAACTCGAACGACTTTATTTGAGACATAAATTATTCTCGGACCATTACATCTCAAGTTATTACTTGCCCCTTCATGAAAATTACAGGCATCACTAAGGGCTTAAGCACAACAAAAACCTCCTACGCTATAATCTTTTAATCCTCATCTTGATAAAATAATCGCCCCTAGTGAGTGTCATTCAGCTTCCCTTTCATCGCATAATTACCTTTAACGCGTCGAAAGCTTTTAAAGCCTTCCTTTTTAATAACTCATCCAGGAAGCCTTGGTTGCATTTTTAGTTTATTATTTAACGTTCAACGAGCTTCTAGAAAATCTATTAAAAATTCCATCACGCCATGTAATCCAAGCATCGTGAAAAATATGCGTCAACATGGCTACCGGAAGCAATAAACAGTAAATATTTGCTGCGGCGAAGGAAATACATGGAATATCATAACCTCAATGGAGAATGCATACAAACACGAGAACTCAAAAACTAGGGAAAAAATTATAACAGCGATGACCGAAAATAAAAAGAATAATAGTCAAAGCCATCGGATACAAAATACACAGACTATCCAAAAAGCCATCAGTGGTCCAAAGCCCACATGAAAGCAAATCCGAATGCTAAAAATTCTACTCACGCGCCGGTCGGGATGATTTTTTGATGAGCTAGTACAAAAGAGCAGAAATCTCTGGGCGCGGAGGTGGTCTTTAATAATTAAATAACCCAGGGCGGCATGTCTTGAATGATTTGATGAAACGGTTCCACGGTCGGCCGCCTAGGGGAAATTTGACACCATTTAGACCCCGGATAGAAAAACGGTTCCGAATTATTAAGCATTGCGGGGCCATCGTTTTTTATTACTTTTCTTTCTGGTGTTAATGGATGGAAATATACATTCCATGTGCAGTAAGATTTGTTGTATACTGTGAGGTAATGCTTTCCGAGAACTTGTTTAGCATACGTAATGTGGATGTATTTGATATCCTTTGACGCATACAGCATTTGGTTGTGTTGAGATGTATGATTTGTTTAGATTTGATATCAGGAGTTTTCATTCCAAAAAAATGCAATCTTTTTTAGTCTTATTTTTTGTTGGCAACTTTCATTTCAAGAAACGAAAGAGTAATAAATACGTGTTACGTTTTTGCTTGAAGTCTTATACAAAAGGTCTTTATTGGCGTAAATAAAGATAAAAATTGAATGTTGTTAGTTCAATTTTAATGCTTAACAAAGGATTTTAATTTGAATATGCATTTAAAAAACGTGTATTTATTTGGTGTAGAAAAACGGTACAACGAGGAACACATTATGCTGATAGTATTTATTATTATTTAGAGATGATGGTAATATTTATAATTATTGTATTTAGAAGTGATTTGGTGATATTTATCATTATTAGAGATATGATGGTAATATTTATCATTGTTTTTTACTGTTTAAAAATATTTCTAATAGTTCAAGAGAAAAAGAGATATTCAAGACTTTCCAGCTGACAAAGAATTTGGAGTTTCCTTAATGTTTTTTGAATGATATTGGAAATATAATTTTGTAGAGATTTTAATACTAATTTAGTATAAAGACTCTACTGCAAAGTTAAATTAATATCAATTCCAATAAAGTTTTAAAAAGCAAATAAAAAGTTATTGACATTTTTTATAAAACAAATTAATATATACTAAATTGTTTCATTATTTGTCTAAAAAGCAATCAAAATACGAATAACATGAAAGATAGAATTATTTAATTACAGTTAAGAGCTTAATGTAGGCAATAATTTATAATAAACATACTGTCACCCTCCTAGAAGATAAAAATATCTGCAGATATGCATAGAAGATATATTATTTATGTTAAAATACACAGATTTAATATGGTCACCAAAGGAATGATTCAAGTTTCCGTTAAATCAAACCGTCACAAAATATCAACGATTAAACGATGTTAGAAAAGGTCAAGCAGATGATATTGATTTCTTACTATTGTTAGATATAATTTCCATTTTAAAAGCATAAAACAGGGAAAATAAGGACCATTTCATGCTTAATTCCTCATTTGCATGTGTCTTCATTTTTAATCACTGGGGAAAAGTGTTATAAGCACGTCACTGACTTAATGTGAGCCAATGATATTAGATTACTTTAAGGTAAAAGTAAACTTACTTGCTAACTAGATTGAGCACTTATGTGATGAAAAGCATACATAATTATACTACTTGGTTCATTATATATCTTCGAAAACAAATTTTGTTACCTTACAATTGAAATCAAAGGGTTAGATTTTGCTGATGTAAAAAACAGTAGATTAAAGTAGTGAATAATGATTTATATATAAAATATCTGAGGTCTCTTCAATATAAAAATCAAGATAAATTCTTATAAATGGAATAAAGTACACTAACACTAATCATTTTGCAATAATTTTCAAAAATCGTAAAAGTACCATTTAGTAATGAATTGTGATACATTTATTTAGATTTAAAGTTAACAAAATTGATAAATTAATCCATCGAAAAATAAAATAATTCAAAAAGCAACTAAATATAGGAAATATTAAATCGAAATCCCATCAGACAAAATGTATCTCACATATTTTTAAAAGATGTAATATTTTAAATAAAAGCATACAAAATATTGTTAATGAAAATAAGTAAAACATTTTTAAATTTCGCAAAATACTTAAATTGTCTTGAAACAAATAAGATTTAAATAATGGAATAAAAACGACTAGAACCAACGTCTATTTTAAAATCGAGCAAATCCTTTTTGTAATATTGGGTAACATCTTGATAACAAAACCTGCTAACAAATTTATCTGATTACCAACACGAATGAAAATATACAAAGAGGATGATATATTTGGTCGCAATATCTATAAGAAATTTGAATAAACCTATATTAAGTCAGAAAAATGAAATTACATCAGAGATATAACACTTTAATTCATTAAAACAAGTATATAATATATATATAAACTGCTGTTTGTAGAAAATGCAACACCATGAAGGAATCATCAGAATCAAATGAAATTCGCAGCAAATGTCAATTATAGGATATTATGCAAATTAATAAAGTTTCAGAGCCATCGCGCGTGCGCGGCGCGCGCAGCGCCCTCTGAATTGATGCTGAAAGCGTATAAATAAAGTGCTGTAGCGGGACGTTGAAAAAAGTCTATGATTATTTGTTAGTGGCAAACGTTTAGTGAGACCTGAGTATGCCTCCACGACGGAAGAATAAGAAATTCAAGCAACTTACGGAGTTTGAACGAGGGAGGATAATCGGCCTTCGAGAAGGAGGATTTTCCTATCGCGCAATAGCAGCTCGTATGCAGCGGAACAGTTCCACAGTGATGCGAGTTTGGAAGCAGTGGACCGACGAGCACCGAACAACTCGAAAAACAGGCACTGGACGACAGAAGGTGACGTCAGAGCGCGATGATCGACACCTGCTCCGCATGGCGGTGAATGATCGCACAGCTTCCTCCAGGCAGCTGGCAGCACGTTGGTCTACTGCTACAGGTGTACAATTGTCGGCTTCGTCAATTCGTCGTCGTCTGCTGCGCCGTGGATTGCGTGCAAGGGTGCCTTTATACAGGATTCCCCTCACGGCGAATCATCGACGGCTGCGTCGGCAGTGGGCTCTTGAGCACAGAGACAGGCGAGCTGATTGGCACCAAGTTGTCTTTTCAGATGAATCACGCTTCAATTTGTGGACCCATGATGGCCGTGTTCGTGTTAGACGTTATTTCGGTCAACGCTGCCTTCCTGAGTGTATTATTGAACGACATAGTGGTCGAACACCCGGAGTTATGGTCTGGGGTGCGATTTCGTATCATGGACGATCCAATTTGATACGAATTGAGGGTAATCTCAATAGCAACAGGTACGTCCGTGAAGTGCTACAGCCCGAAGTCGTTCCTTTCCTTCAAGGCATCCCTGGAGCTATCTTTCAGCAGGATAATGCACGCCCACATGTTGCGCGGACTGTTCGAGACTTCTGTTCAGCACAACGCATGCAACTTCTTCCTTGGCCTGCTTATTCACCGGATATGTCGCCTATTGAGCACGTGTGGGATATGGTTGGTCGGCGTCTCGCTCGTGATCCGCGTCCTGCAGTTTCCATAGCCGAACTTTGGTTGCGCATACAAGCGATATGGAATTCTCTTCCTCAAGCAGATATTCAACATCTGTTTGACTCCATGCCACGTCGTATAGCAGCACTTATTGCAGCGCATGGTGGCTGCACCAAATACTGATTTCGGACGCTTAATTTGTTTCTTTTGTTTTGAAAATTTCATCATTTATTTGTATCAGTACAAGTCGTTTCTGCATTAAATTTCATTTGATTCTGATGATTCTTTCATGGTGTTGCATTTTCTACAAACAGCAGTATATATATATATATATATGAGTATGTGACGGTGTGTCTGCATGTGTATGTGTGTGTGTGTATAAATTGAGATCAAACTACGAATGAACATTAATATATGATACAATATAGAGAATCAAGGTATATATTTAAAATTAAGAAGAATGAATGTGAAAAGAATAAAAAAATATTGACTATCAAATTTTAATTATAAACATATTCAAAAAGTAAAGAAAAGGAACATAAAAATTTCATAACAATATGAAAGTTTTTAGAGAAAATGCAAGAGATAAATAAAGAAAAAAATTCTTTTAATGATGAACGAAATGGAAATAAAACGATTTAATACTGACATTAGATTAAGATAGTGAAATTCTGCTTAAATGTGTTTTAATAATTAAACTTTCGAAACGAGTAATAGTCCTATGAAACAAACAAGCTATTATATATGAAACAAATCTATTATAAACTATACAAGTAAAAATCGAAGAAACAAAATGAAAATGTTAGAAAAACTCAAATTAAAATCTAAATGCAAAGTAAAATAAAACATGAAAAATAACTAACTCGAATACAAAAAAAAATGGAAGAACAGTTAAAATATAAAACAAGAAGCCAACTCATTCAATTTTAAGCAAAAATTTCTTAATTTTCTTAAAAAATTTTAAGAAATTAAATTTAAATCGAAATTGAAATCTTTTTTTAAGCAATCTATGTTACAGACCAAATAATTATGCTTTAATATTAACTCTGCCAACATTTTTATTACAGCTCTACTGATTAGGAGAAATAATATGCTTACTTTCTTAATATTAACAATGCACTGATGTTTATAAGTAAGAAAATTTGTATATTTTGTTGAGTTTCATAAAAATAATTGAACGAAATGTAAAATTATTACTTCAAAATAAAAATGCAAATCTTGTACGTCGAATACGCAAGCATATATTTGTTTGTAGGTGGAACTAGTCGAGAAAATGGATTTTAATTGACGTTGGTTTTTGTAGCTATAACTTGTAATAAAACTTAAACAGTCAATCTGAGTAACCACCAATGTTCATGATGAAATGAGGTGGGGAATTATGGGTAGGCTAGAAGCAGGCCAGTCTCAAATCCAGATAACAGAAGAATTCAATTTAACGCCAAGCGTCGTGTCTAACTTATGGAAACGGTTTAAGAATACCAGATCCGTCGAGAGAAATTGTGGGCAAGGTCTTCCAAGAGCTATGATGTCCAAAGAAGATCACCATTTGTCCATTATAACGAGGCATAACAGGTATGTTACAGATACTCAGGTCTCTCGTGAGTTGTATGCTACCACAGAAATCCGAGTTTCACGGGTGACTCTTTCCAGAAAATTTCATGATATAGGGCTGTTTGCTAGAAAATCAGTAGTTTGTGTCCCGCTTAGTTCTAAGAACAAGAGAGTCCGCTTAAAATGGTGAAGAGATCATAGAGATTTGGATATGGATCCATGGGCGACCATGCTCTTCACCGATGAATCCGGGTTCAGCCTAACAAGTGATTATCGCCGCACTTTCATAAGGAGGAAACCAGGGACCCGCTACCTGCCCTCCGAAGTCCGATAAATCTACCATTAGGCAGCGGAGGCTTGATGGTCTGGACAGGAATCATGTTGGAAGGCCGTACACGCTTCCATGTCTTTGAAAGAGGCACTGTGACTGCTGAAATTCATAGGGATGAGATCTTGGAGCCCTATGTTCACCTTTTTATGGGTGCAGTTGGTCTTGATTTCTTTTCAATGGATGACAACGCGATGCCATAAAGAGTTCAACTGGTCGATTAATTTCTGGAAAATAAGGATATTATTTGAATAAATTGGACAGCCTGATCTTCAGACCACAATCCTATAGAGCATGCCTTGGACACTCTTGGGAGGGCAATTGTAATTCGCCACACTTCTCCGAGAACCATCCTAGACCTGAATACAGCGTTGCTAAATGAGTGGGACAAATTGTTACAGGAATTCATAAACTCCCTTATTTCTAGCATAAAATCACGTTGCAAGTCCTGTACATCTGTATGAGGGGAATATACTCCTATTAACCCATTTTTTAGTTCTATTCTGCGACTACTGTTTCACACCTTGCAACTCCGATGATTGTTACGCACGTTATCATGCGTGTGTATTATAACTATTAAATGGTTATTTTTATTCTATATCAAACCTGTGTACTAAACAAATTTCATTAAAATCTGTCGACCAAATTGGAAAATTCTCTTAATTTTGAACACCAATGTACATACCTTGCCACCTTAATCTAGCAACATATTCCTTGAATATATTTTTGAATATGAAAGGCTATCAATGACTTTAAATAACAGTGTGTTAAAAATAGTCGTTCTTTATATTCCTTAAACTTATTAATTTATTAAAAACATTATTCTGCATTACCGATATTTAATTTTTGAATTCGCAAAACTGAGATCATAACATATGTTTGAACATATTTATTTCAGATTGAGTGCTTTATTGATTAACATTGCACTTTAACCACACTAGAAGATAACTGGCCTTTATTAATAAGCTTTGTCGGAATGATGATAAAAATATTCGAACGAATTATCACCCCTTAAAATTCTATATATTTTTTTAGATATTCTGTGAGTAGCAGTTAAGCTTCTACGGTTGAAATGTCATCTCATTACTCCACACTAAGCATCAAGAGCCTCGATCTTACGAAACATCCATTGTAAGGCAACCATTACATGAACCAGGCATTCCGGGGTTCTTTCATTGCGTCGAAATATTATATACTTAGATAAGAAATTAAGGGAAAAATTATCTCTAAAATATTTTTAAATCACTGGAATTTATTTACTAAAATCTTCCCCAAATTACTTCAAATCATCAAAATTTCATAAAACTCTATTTTAACTAGAATATATTGATCTTTTTAACTTTAATATCTATCTACAATGTTTTTGTAAAAGAATTCTTCAATAAAACGATCGAAGTCTTCATAATTCCTTCAAAACTTTTCAAAAAGAAAAGAAAAGCAATACAAATTGTGCCAACGCCAGACCATTTTCTGTATGCAAAAGCCTCGGTGTCATATATATGAAGGGGAGATGGTCACCTCTTGTGACGTAACCCATCTCCACTAAAACGTGCCTGGGACAGGCCTCTTCTCTTAAAAAAGACCATTTCTCTTCTGCAGCATAAAGTACTTCTCTGGCAATAACCTACAATTCTGCGAGTCTTCCTCTGAGAATGGCTTTTGCTTCAACCTCGGATTCTTTCGTCCGTATGAAATATGGGAGAAGCGGGGATATTCTTTGTGGAGTCAGCAGATATCCTTCCGCTAATATATCAGTCGAGTGTCACCTTCTGTGTACGTTTTTCCGTTAGGATTGTCACGAAAATCTTTCCCTCTCGGATACTTAGGATGGGGAAGAGGTGAATAAAAAAATTCAAACGCGAACTCAATTTTTTTCATCAATGTTTATGGTACCAATTTTTCTTCTGTTTTACTTTCTCAAATTCATATTAATAAGTGATTATTTCGTGATTCCTAAATGTTTTGAATCATTTGGAATATGATAGAACAATCAGATTCATTTCAATCTGCAATCTGTTTTGGATTAATCTCCTTGAATTATCATGTGAGTACTTTAATTATACTCTCATAACATATATATATATATATATATGTGTGTGTGTGTGTAATATATATATATATATATATATGTGTGTGTGTGTAATATATATATATATATATATATAACTTATCGATCAATAACTCCCGAGTCTAACGTTGAAAACAACATTTTTTTTGCAAAATTTTTTTTTATTCATCAACATAACACCTTTTGTTAATCACCTTTTAGGAGAAAAGTTTTTGATTGTTTGTTCACTGAAGATGAAAAATAGATCCTATATGATAATCCAAAACGCATATAGTAGTAGTTCTCTCAAAATGAATAGCCAAGAGTTACAGCTAATGCACTTTTATGTGTTTAGTAGAGTATTCACTGGGTGGTTCATTTTGAAATTATAACGGACAAACTGAGCTGAACCTTAAAAATGAAACGTGGGATCGAAGCAAATTAATCTTTAATTGAAAATTGCCAAGTGATCGTCTTCAGAATGAGAGTCATTCTGCAACACGATAATGCAAGGCCACACTGCTCAAGACGAATCCTGAAAAATTTAATGAATTTGGATGGGAGGTATTGCCTCACCCACCACACTCATCTGATGTTTCGCCATCAGATTTTCATTTATTCTGATCACTGCAACATTTTTAAGTTGCAAACAATTTGAAAATCTGGATGATGTTCAAAATACCATCTCCAATTTTGCAACATTTTTAAGTTGCAAACAATTTGAAAATCTGGATGATGTTCAAAATACCATCTCCAGATATTTTGATCAAACTCCAATTGATTTTTATCGATCCTGCATTGAAAATTTAACGTGCTCACTAGATGCCATAAGATTGTTGATAATGAAGGGGATTACATGATTGACTAAAAATAATAATTTATAAAAATGTATCCTTTTAATGTAATTTGTTATTTGATAAAAGAGATGTATTCGGGTTTAAGATAATTAAAATGCCTTATTGGGAAAGCAATATTCATTTATGCATATACAGAAACATTATATAATAAGTGCATCCGTAATAAACTGTTGGTGCGCCGATGATAAAGATATATG
>BMAW01068347.1:879282-939042 GCA_019974015.1 Nephila pilipes
CTTTTCTGTGTTGTTGCGCTGAAGCGATAAGTTGCATGTGGCTGATCAGCTTCATTTTTTTCGTATGGATTATTCCTTACCCAAACGCCTGATCTTCTTATTTTACCAATCTGCTGCAAATGTTCTAGGTAATAATCATTGCGTTACTATCCTTGTGAAACTTAAAAAACATATAATGTCAAGTATGTACCCCTTTCGGTATTTGACCGGCCATTTCATCTAAAATTGAAAAGAAATTAAGATTTAATTATTTACGAGTCACTCTAACATTAAAACGCCAGTAAACATTAACCAGCATAAAGTAACTTTGAAGTACATAATGAGCTAATAAATGACTATTGAATATTGGCATTCACAGGAATGGATGGAACTTTTCATTAGATGTATATATCTTTAATAAGTTCCTCAATAAAGACAGCAGAACTCGCGTGAAACGTCAAGCAGCATATTTGTTTCTCATGAAAATTAGATGTTATAGAGACCCATCTCCTGAGATCCAAGAGCACTTCCACATCTGATGCTATAGTTTTTCAAGTACTATTTCTTGTCGAGTTTGGGGTGTTCAGTGACCAATATCTGGGTTTATTAATTCAGGAATCAAACCAATAGAAATGATAATATCTAGTAGTTTTGGAACAGGTTTATCCAATTTCATTCTACACAAAATTACTGAATAGAAAGTACATCACTTATTTACTAAATGTTCGACTAGATAGTAGTGTTTCAAGACATTGTGCTTCGTTTCGGAGAGTCCTATTGATTTAGAAAAGTGTCACATTTGTATAGCAATCGTAAATGAGACAAACACTTTATTCGATCGTGATATCATCTTTAAAATTTAAACTTACTGCAATAAATTATTGTAAGTAGCACTCTTTAGGCAGCCTGTCATTTAAAGCACCTTGCGCCCACCTACCAGAAGTCAGAAATTTTTTTAACCATTAATCTTACTTATTTATCAAATTATTAAAATAGATTACTTAAGTTAATTGCTTTTGAGTACCATAATTTTAGGAAGCATAATTTTATATATATATATATATATATATATATATATGTATATATATATATATATATATATGTATGTAGATATATATTAAATTTTCTCTTTGTGTAGTTTGATTTTCAATTTTTGTTTTTGAAAATCAATCAACTCTTAATATCTCGAGTATTTCAAACATAATTCTTTCATAAATTCTAGAGAAAAATTAATAAATTACTATTTGTATTAATTGCCAAAAGCCATTTTCTAAAAATGATTTTCACAGATTCGGAGTTTGCCTTTAATAACATTCTTATTTATTTTTATCCTTAGACATACATCTTTTAAACTCCTCGTATTCGTATTATATTACTGATAACAAAAAGAAAATCTTAAAATTTTGTCTTTAACAGTTTGTCACACTGCGATTTATGAACATTTGAATTATTGCAACCCATTTAAGCATAAATGTTAGCTACTATATATTGCTTACTGCAGATTGCTTTTCACATTTGCAAAACCTTTGAATGGGTATTTCTCTCATAGTAAAATCTCTCTGTATTTAAAGCCTTCTGTCGATTCCTCTGTTCAGCAATTCATAGTCTTTGACTTTTGTTTTGACATTTAAAGCAAAGGAAAATTCCTCCTTTGGCACTGCTTCAATAAACCATTAAGAAACGATTCCGAAACCTTTGAATAAATTAAAACCACCTTAAAAGCAATTTATCTTCCCCATTTTTTATTCCTTCTCGGGTACCTCACAATTACTGACTCATTATTTGCTCATTATTTACCCAATATATCTTGTCACAATCTCCTTCTCACTCTGCAACCACACAGCTTCCAGTCTTTCCATCTTACACTCAGCCAGCTTAATTTACATCGCTAGAAATCGACCAACCCTAGGAACGAAGAGATAATTTTCCGCAAATCATTTTATACTTCGGTCCCCCTTTTGCGTTGCCTTATACTCAATTTGGCAATAATGAGTGTCTTTCACTTCCGCCAATGCATTCTACCCCCTCGAGCTCCCAGAGGGGCATTATCGAAACGAACGCCAAGAAAAGACTTTTCCCGACGATTATGGCGAGAATCTTTAGCGCTCAAGGGCTCCTCAAAATTTAAAGCCGCAAGAACGTGGGCCCTTTTGGTGAGTCAATCGATAGCGACGAATAATCTGAATGCACTAATGACCATTTGGTGCAGTATGTCTCTGTCGTAGTCTTAAAAGGCGATAAAGAGTTTAATCAGGTGGGTTCTTGGAAGGAAATAGAGATCTTGTTCGATGTGGAAAGTTTTATCGGCTAGAAAGTGTAACGAACTAAACCTAAAAGAATTCCAGTTGCCCATGATAGGTAACTGCTCATTAGTTGGAAATAAAGCACCTAACTATTGTGGTCATTTAATGATTTTCGGGTAAAGGCAAAGGATCATTTGCGTAACTATTGCTTCTTTGAAGTACATCGATATCTATAAAACGCAGTAAAATGAGACTGTTGCACGGAAGATTTTAAATATTCTTTAAAACTTCATGAAAAAAAGAGAGCATTACAGAATTTAATCTGTTCAATCACGAATTTTTCAAACAGTCTATATATAATTTATATTCATCTAATTCTGTTAGTAATTTCACTGATTTTTTACAAAAATATATCTTAGAATTTTTATGTATAACAGCAATAAATAATTTAATCATTTCTGTCATTGCTCTTACAAATATTTAAACTATTTCACTCGCCTAATTCTGCAAATTAATGATTTTATGAGTTTTGGCATTCATTTATTTTGGGATGTTTATTGTAAACTCTTAACTTTTTAGGGGTATTTAAAATTAAAAGTTTTAAAAATTAAATAAGAATATTATTACCTTTAATTTCACCTAATTTTTAAAGCATTAACATATTATTCTTCTAACTGTTCTTTTTCCAGAAAGTCTCATTCATTTTTCTAGATCATTGTGTACATGTGATTATAATTCTTCGAATACATTGAAACTTTTAATTGCTTAAAGAACAACAATTTAAAGACAATTTTCAGTTCGCCACAGAAATTGAGTAATTATCGAATAACTTAACACTAAATACTCTAGTAAAATTGCGTATTTTTAACCACTTTTAAAACTGTATATTAAAAAGACTATTATTACAAACAACTGAACTGTGTTCCGGTTAGTAATTTCAGATTTTACTTGTTTAGATTATTGAGTTCCATTAATATGAAGACAATACTTTGAAGTATTAATAACTGTAAGCCTTAAGGAGAAAACTTTTTATTTTAGAACTGGTCGAAAGTTCATTTTATATTAATTTATTCATCATTGTTATAACAATTATAACTCAGAACACCGCTACTTTTGAAGAAATTTACATAACTCTTTGTATTCTAAAATAATTCTCAAGGAAACAAGGATTTCCTCTTTCAAATTATGCAGAATAATTAATCACCTGTTAATAATAATTAAAATATTTAGCGTATATTAAAGAGGAAATACTCTGGTTGATAAATTAAATCAGCTATCTACACTAAAAATTAACAACATAATTTGAATATGTCAATATATATAAATAAAAAAAAATTGTAATAAAATTTCTAACCTATATCAAGTGTAAATATATTTTGGACAATTCAAGATACATATGCATTATTTTCATTTTTTTAAGAAACAGCATTATTTTTGATGTTGTATTAAAGCACATTTGATTCATTTTATTTTTTGACAACAGAATTATGACAGAAATGAATCAAGCATTAATCGAGGAATGATCTTTAATTCAATATCTTTGCATAGGAGAATAATATTCCAAAACTTAATTTACATTATTTTGATTGTTGTTTTTAAGTTTCTTTTTTTCATTATATGTAGTAGTATTCCATTAAAACTAAGTAAAAGAATATGACATGTCAAAAAGTAACATTTTCGTAGAAAAGGAAATGTCCCGTTAGATGAAAGTTATTGTAATTAATTCTATTTATTCTGTTGTTCTAATTTTGCAGTCGACATAATAACTTTCAGTTTAGAATATTTAAATATCAATTAAAAACAAATTTCATTCTCACAACTCATCTAAGCTTATCAATGTAAACAGGAGAAGGAAAACTTTGAGTTTAACATTTAAAGATGTAAATTATTTGTAGCCGTATTGTACTTTGACTTTAACAGCAAATAGGCATAACATTAAATACTTTTAATTAAACCCTTACTGAATATGTATGAAATAACTTAACAGTAATGAACAAAGATGGGTTAATACGGCTCTTTAGGTTCAGTGCTGTTCCGTTTGAGAATTTATAAATCAGTTATTTTATGTTCTTATTACAAAACATTTCACGTTGAATCTTATTAATTAAGAAAGTACCTTATATTCTGCTATATACTGATAAATTTGAGTATTTTATGTCTTGTTATTTTAAAACTTTTATTTTGATTATAAATTAATCAGCATGAACATTCACACTATACGGGCCACCAGTTGACTTATACAACACTCCACCAGCCTGTGCAGATTATTTATATAATTTTGTAGGTGACCACAAAATTATGTAAAACTTTATATTTCAATGGTAGCGATATATGCGAAAGATATAAAGCAATTTAATGTCAAATTTCAAAGATTTTATCAAGGAATTTGATAAATGTTATATTTTTATTAATGTATTTCTAAATTTTATTTCATTATTAAAATTTTAAATACATATTATCGTCTTTATTTCTCTTAATTATACTTTCTTTTAAATGTAAGCTACATATATCAGTACTTATGTAGAATATGTAATTATATTAAATAAGTTAAACTAAATTTGAAAATTTGTGTAAATGATACTATGTAACTTTAATAAAGCTCTGTACAATATGTGAAAAACCCAAAGGTGACATTGCTTTCATACATGCTTACTTCTAGTAAGGAATATAATTGATTAAGTTATGTAAAAGAAATCATTGTAGTAGCTACATTGATACTATAATTGCTACTGAAGTTATAATTAAATGTTATTGTTACCCATCAATTATTTAAAATTACACGTTAGATCCTCTGACAACTATAGCACTCGAAATTATATATCCTTGCCTATCAAAATTATTGCACAATTAGCTTATTTTTTATTCATTAAATTTAATATTCAATAGGAAATGTTAAGGACACTTAAATCGAAGTTAACACTAATCATATGTCAACGTCTTCATTTAATTACTCAGTACGTAATATCAGCTTTACGGTTATGCATTAATGCATGAGAAACATTATCATCAATCAAAATGAGAGGATTCTTCTTAATATGGGTGATATGAAAGCAAAATGATATGTTGTTTAACAAATGAAGATCAATTGACTTTTTAACTTTTTGATTAAAATAATTTTATTCAAGTTTTTCGTAAGTTTTTGACTTAATGATTTAATTTTTTTATAGAATTATATATTACGAAGCAATTTTAATCAGAAGGAAATAAAAGAAGATAAAATATGTTTAAATGAAATGAGTTGCATACAGAGTCTTTTCTTATTATTGATTTTTTTTGTTTAATTTCATTATGCGATTATAAATTGGAAAGTAATTAAATTATAGTTTATTAATCTTGTATTTAGATGCAATGTGAAGGCTATTGGCGACACATCTCATAATTTTATGATTCGGTCAAGTGACGAGGAAGATGCTTGATCTGATACCTTCCACTCTAAGCTTCTGAGTCATGCCAATGGGAAAAGCGTAGAGCCTCGATAGATTTAAAGTGCATCAGCCCTCCACACATAGTTTTTTAGTGTTATCAGAATTATAACGCCCACTTCGATAGAAAACAATTCTTGTTGGTTGCAAGTTTGTGTCCTAGGCTATTAGGTTACTACAGCCTCTATTTCACAAGTAGAGATAAAATCAATAAAAATATGTTTCACATTATAATGATCATTAGTTATTTTTACATGTTTACAATAATCCAAAATTCCCCCATCATTCTTTTTTCATTTATTGAAAATTATTGGAGTTTCACCCATATTAGGTTGAGGGATTATTTCTATAAGGCTGTGGCATTAACTTAGAAATGTTAGTGAAAACCACCTTCCTTTAACAGTCCTTTTGGGTATTTCCTGGAAGTTGGTTAACATCATGAACTCAACTATCAATTTATGAAATGCAGCTGTAATACATATACATTGAGTGGTGTAGGAGAATATTATACAGTCCGTAGAAAGAAAGGTGGTAGTAGTAGTAGTGTATAGAAAAATAGTATTTCGAATTTTAAGGAGAACATTGAAAAATAATTACCAGGAAGAATCTGCAGCCACAATTACATATTCGATCATCGGAGTTTAATAGAATTCCGAAGGAGATAATGGACAACGGGTACTCGTAACTACTGCTTAATGTTATTTAGATACAATAAAAATGTATTCCAAAGACACATCATTCATGTGAGACATGCTTTGAATGAAGTTTTAAATAAAATATCATTCACTCCAATTGAATTGGATTACTTTTTTTTGTCGCAAATCCCTTCAATTTTGCTGCATAATCCAAAAAGACTTACTTCAGTAAAAATTTATATACAATCAAGATCCTTAAATCTATTATTAATATTAAAAAAGTAAATATAAAATAAGTCATGAAGCATTCCATAGAGTCTGCAACAATGAAACATTAGGATGCTGAATATTTCCTTTCATCACTCAGAACTGAAATACATTGTTTAACGAACACATTGTTGTACGAATACCTGAAATAAATTGCTTGATTCTTTGATGCAGTTAAATTTGTTCCAGCACCTCAAACCTAAAGTTAATTAATTCAGTTGTACAAGGTACTAGTCTAAAGCTATCGTTCGTCTTAGTAATTAAATTTAAATACAATTGAAAAGCTGCTACTACTGCCGAGAGGTCCCTAGTATATGAGTGCTGTCAACAGAGCTTCCAACCCAGTGAATAATTCGAAACTGCATCTAATAATGACATAAGGTTCCTCTTGTCGTTGGATAACACAACAAAACCAAAATTCGCTGACATAACTTGGGACTGAACGGAGTAGAAATTTCAACCACAATCTCCAACTCATTAATCAATGTTTAAAATGCCAATTAGGGCATTTCGAAATTGACAGAGAAACTTAAGCTGCACGAAATTGTCCACAAGCCGTTTAGTCCACTCGTTAATCTGCAAGGAGTTTAATTAATACCAAAAGCCTATCTCATAAACAGGAATGGCTTAGTCCTCGTGGTGTTGGGAGGGTTAAAAGAGAAAGGGTTGAAGTGAATCAAGTCCGAAATACAATGGCTTTCGGATAGTAGTAGTAGTACCACAAAAGTTAACAAAAATATCCTAAATATCACATGAAAGACTTACTACGACAAAAGAAATATATTACAATCCCATATTATTCAAATATTTAATAAAATTCCTTTAAAAAAAGTCTGCATATTAAAATATTCAATTTTTTTTTAAGTTTCAAGTCAAATCCTTAAGACTATGCTTCATAATTATTAGTTATTATCATTCGTAAATGTTACAAACAGTTAGAAAAAAAAATTATACGTTTTTATTTTCATAGTTGAAATTTTGGAAATATTTAAATACATAATTTTACAATAGTTCTTGATTCCAATCTATTTATAGACCTTGGTAGCCTAGTGGTCATGGTCGCGGGCTCACAGCCGGCATTGTGTCCAACATGTTAGGGTTTCAAGACCTTATGCTGCTAAAGATCTACCGTGTGGCGGGCCTGATCCTTGTTAAATCTAATCGAGATCCCAAGTCTTTCGATAGGTAGGGAGTGGAATTTCGGAAAGCGATGGGCCAACTCAGGTGTCGATCTCGTTACTTGACTGAAATTCAAAATTATAAGTTCTATCAACATTAACCCTACAGTTGCTTCAAGTGCGACATTAATAAAAAATTACTTCCAATTCATTTCAAATTATATCTGTTTAGAAATGTGTATTTAACAACATTTTGCATTTTTTTTTAAAAAAAATTATCATTTTTCTAGCTTTATATTAAACATTTCTAATGGCAGAGGAGAAAGATAAATACTAAAGTGTTCGATATACTTCCCCTTTATATTTAACATAGAGTTAAAATGCGTACTAATAAAAATACCTGTGATACTTTTCTTTCAGGAGCAATACGAGTATTTTCACATTCACCTTATGCACTGTTGAAAAGTCCGTAAACTAAGATAAATGGATTACATTATTTTTCGAGACATTTAATAGATCTCAGTTTCCCAGAAAATCATTTAAAAACTTTTCGGACTTTTCAATTTATTTTTTGAAATATTTTTATAAAACTTAATCTTTCGTACAGTATAATATATGACAAAATTACTTTTAACCTAGTTTGAGCATTTATCATATTATTTTTAATTTGTTTATGTAATGCACATGCATACTAAAAATGCATTATGCTGTTTTATCTTCCTTTTATTTTATCGCATAGATAACGCTTCTGAAACTGACGTACATTGTTATTACGATTATTAATGATAGTAAAAACAATTTTTTGTTCTTGAAGCATACACGATAATATTTTTCATGCAAACAGCTTACTATCAACTCAGTTTAACTAGTACTATGATTTTATGGTTCAAATAATATGAATCTTCCATTTTAGGTTAAATTATAGCAAGCATTAAAAACATGTTTAATAAATAGTGTTATTTTAAAAGAAAGTTATTTAAATCAAAATTTAATTATATAACAGTTTTACGTTATTGAAGTACACAGACTTTATTTTGCTCATAGATAGTCCATGTTTAAGATTTAAAAATACTTGTAACTAATTAGCAAATGTTTGAAATTCTTTTCTTATAATCAACTACATTGCATTAATATATATATATATATATATATATATATATATATAAATGCCGTATAGTAATTTTTTTTTATGTTTGATATTTAAATGAAGAAAGTTAACTATAGAGGCATATTAACTCCATGTTATTACATTCATATGAACATAAAAAAATGGTTTAAACCAAAAGAATATTCAAGTACATCTATTTCAATTGAGATTTTCTCAAAGTCAACCAAGCATGACATAATAAGAATATCATTTTTAAATAATAGTATTATTTTCAAAATCATGCTCAATTATTAATTTGTTAACATTAAAGAATATCTCTTATGAGATGGTACTCTCTTTTCCATATGTTAGATATTACTCTACTAGATCAAATTGTCTGCAGTGCTTATGAGATAATATTTGTAAATATAAATATGTAATATTAATAGATAGTCATACAAATATAAAACTACTTTCAAAATTTAACGAAGCAATAAATTACTTGTAACAAGTAAGGAAAGATTATAACCATTCATTTCGAAATGCATTATATCACGTAATAAACTAATTTAATGATAATTAAACAACTTTATAGTTTCTTGTTTTTCTTGGTGAAAATTTCTATCCGTACATAGTGAGGCTATTTTCAAGCACAAATATTCGTATCGCGTAAGGCATTCTAATTATTTCATTCGTAAAAGAATAACGACTAACCATGCATCTATAAACCTCATTCTAATATGAATATATATTATTAATTAGTGAAGACAACTTCAATTAATTTCATCTTAGAGTTTGCAATAATTAATGCAGAAGCCAATTATAAGGCGATTGGACTGCAGAATATAATAAATATATTGCATAAAAGGAAATATTTGCACAAATAATTTGTAACTGTATCACACATTTATTAAAATGACAAATAAATTAGGTTTAGTTGCATCGCATATAAATTTATGGAAAGGGCTGGGGTATTTGAGTACAATATTTTACTTTAATAATTATAAGCTATTAATTTAAGGTTTAGTTGTTCATGAAAATTTCTAAGCAAATTTTAAAATAATTTAAAACTATATTCTTACAACATGTACAAATTTTAGTCTGGGAAATATTTTCTTTTCATTTTTTAAATAATTAAATTTCTTATTTTATAATTTTTATTTTTAATTACTAGTAAGATTTTATATAGTTAACATTTACAATACAAAACATGGGGATAAAATATATTTCATATTTTAATGTAAATAAACATTCTTACTAGTAATTATTTTACATTGAAAGAATAACTGTTTCTAAAAGTCATTACTGCACTTTATTACATCATGTTTTGCAACAAAAGTACCTCATTTTTAGATAACGAACAGTAACATAGAAGTATAACCAACACTAAAGACTAAAAATCTCGCTGATCAATCATCTTTCCGTTCCATAAAACTGGCTGTCAGTAGTTAAAAGATAAAATAGCAAATTTGAAGCAGAAAACTGTGGCTTAAAGATTTTTCGGCTTAGATCACATGAGATGGTTTCTTCGCGTTTCAACGGTTTTCCTCAGTTTGACGGAGAAAAAAATAGAAAAAAAAATCAAAATTTTAACACAAAATCTCTTAGAGTGGTTTTCTAAAAAAAAAATAAATGTTTTGTCCAATACAAATATATATCCCCATGTTTGAGCATCTATTGTAGTCTTATGATATAAAAACCTCTTTTTTAAACTTATTCAATCTGACAGTTATTAGTTTCTTACTTTCAAAGCCACTGAACTGCTGCTATATGTTACAAAAATAGTACCCATATTGCGTAGAAGTTCAATACAAATATTGCATATATGGGTAAATATGAAGCAATGGAATTTCCAGAGGGACAATTATATAAACAGAAAGATATTGAAAGAGTTTTTCAAAATAATTAGAAAAATATCATCTTAAAGTGAAATTTATAGGCAGTGTTTAGCAACATTTCCATTGTAATATTTACTTCATTTATTTTAAATAAGTTCTTTCATTTATCTTGAAATATACTTCCAAATGAGGCCTTATTTCCTATGGTTAATTTTTAATATACTACAGTAATACTAACTACAATTCTTTATGAGTGAATGCATTGAAGCAGCTTCTAAGTCATTTGTTACGCAAAAATGTATTTTTGCACACACACAAAAATCAAAGAGAAGTTTATCAGCATTTTGTTTTTGAAAAAGAACTTGTATCTAAAAGTAATTTGTTCGTAAGGTTTTTTGCTAGTAATAACTTTTTCTCTATTTATCTTTTGACTATTTATCCCATTGTATAAATAGTAAAAGAAAATATTTAAAAAGGAATAGTTACGTATGATTCTTTCTATACTCCTGTAACACAAAAGATGCACTGCTTCTTGTTCATGTTCAATACTATTGTATAACATTAAAGCTTATATCAAAATTCTTTTCTGAGCCTAAACAATTTATACACCTTGAATCACAAAAATTACCTAGCAATGTAATGTTCATATAACACTTCATTACTCTTTGATGATGAAAATAAGTTATATTCCCGGTTTACAGATGAAATATATATATATATATATATATATATATATATATATATATATATATAACAGAACAATTGAAAAGTCCCCGGCCTGACACATAGATGGCGCTACTAGAATTAAATCCATATGTTTTTAGTTAACCCTAACCCTCAAAAGATGCGTGTATAAATTTGACAGCTGTCGATCATTAGTTTGTGAATTATAGCATTTTGAGTGAAGCAACTTTTGTTATTGTGAAAAAAATGGATAAAAAGGAAATTCGCGTGTTTATAAAATATTACCTTTTGAAGGGAAAAAATACAGTTGAAGCAAAATCTTGGCTTGATGCCGAGTTTCTGGACACTGCCCCAGGAAAATCAACCATCAAGGATTAGTGTGCTAAGTTTAGACGTGGTGAAATGAGCACCGAAGACGATGAACGCAGTGGACGCCCAAAAGAGGTTGTTACCGACGAAAACATTACAAAATCCACAAAATGATTTTGAATGACCGTAAATTGAAATTGAATGAAATAGTAGACACTCTAAAGGTATCAACTGAACGTGTATATCAAATCATTCACGAATATTTGGGTATGAGAAAGCTCTGTGCAAAGTGGGTGCCGCGCGAGCTCCCTTTTGACCAAAAACAACGACGTGTTGCTGATTCGGAGCAGTGTTTGAAGATGATCAAGCGGAATAAACCCGAGTTTCTGCGTCGATATGTGACAATGGATGAAACATGGCTCCATCATTTCATTCCGAAGTCCAATCGACAGTCATCCGAGTGGACTGCGCACGATGAACCCGCTCCAAAGAGTGGGAAAATGCTACAGTCGGCTGGCAAGGTTATGGCGTCTGTATTTTGGGAGGCGCATGGAATGATTTTCATTGACTACCTTGAAAAAGGAAGGATCATCAACAGCGACTATTTCATAGCGTTATTGGACCGTTTGAAGGACGAAATTGCCGAAAAACGGAAGCATTTGAAGAAAAAGAAAGTGCTGCTTCACCAAGACAATGCACCGTGTCAAAAGTCAGTGAAAACGATGGCAAAAATCCATGAATTGGGCTTCGAATTGCTTCCTTATCCATCGTATTCTCCAGATCTGGCCCCCAGCGACTATTTCCTGTTCTCAGATCTCAAGAGAATGCTCGCTGGGAAGAAATTTTCGTCGAATGAAGAGGTGATCGCCGAAACTGAGGCCTATTTTGAAGCAAAGGACAAATCGTACTACAAAAAAAGTTGGAGGGTCGCTATAATCAGTGTATCACCCTTGAAGGGAATTATGTTGAATAAAAAAAACTAATTTTGCCAAAAAAAATGTGTTTTACTATGGTAGGCCGGGGACTTTTCAATTGACCTGTTGTTATATATACATACATATACTTATATACATGTGTGTATATGTATATAAATCAGACTGTACTTATAAAAATATCAAAATTGTAGCACAAACAGAATTTACAAGTTACGAAATTGTTGCAATACGTTTGAACTATTGCTGTGAAAGCAGACCTCAAAAAATGGCAAAAAAGTGTGGAAGATGTGACATAATTTTGTGAAATGATTAGTTATTATAAAAACTTTATTCCAAAATTAGATACCAATTAATGGAACAGACATTTTAACTACAATTGAAATTATTTATATAGATTATAAATTCATTAATATATTTTCACTAAATACTTATGCATTTATACTGAGTAGATGAAAATGTCATTTCGATTGCATTATTTTTTCTCTCGAGAGAATTAATGGGGATAGTGCATCAAAGATAATCCGTATTAGAGTTTAAATTTATTATTACTATACCATTTATTCATATTAAAAAGAGTAGTATAAACATTTAATTGCAGGCGCCATTTTTTAGAAAATAATAACAACTGAGCTAAAGAAAATGTTCTTTTTAAAGTGTTAATAAATTATCATTTATTTTGACTTGGGATGATAACTTAACAACTGTTTATCTATACAATAACGACATAAAATCTTATTAAATTTACTTGGATAAATTATTTTATTAGGATTAGTAAAAGTTAAATTAAACGGAAAATATGATATAATAAATCACCTCATGAAATTTACTAATACTCAAATTTATTATTTAGTTTAAGAAAGTTTAGTAGAAAATTATGTGCTTATTTATTTATTTTAAGTTCGTACTACATACCATGACATTCCAAAAATAATTGGAAATTAAAAATTTGATGCATAATGAGTCTAACAAATGTTTATTAATTTATTTCAAATAATTTAAATATTTAATAAAATGAAATGATCTCCATAACGTCACATCAAAAATAATATATATGGAAATGATAAAGGGAAATAAACTTTTAATTATCAATAATATTTTCAGTATAATGAACTTTATATACAGACGCTCCCAAAATTGAGTATACACCACTCATTCTCTTTTTAAACGGTAAAAAGCATGATTTGGCCACACTGAGGCTAGCGGGCCGCATGTGGCCCTTCGGAACTACGTCATGAAAGAAAAAATAAAATATTTTAACGAAAGTATCTAAGAGAATTCTACCATAAGTCATTAGTATCGTATCCCTGTACTAAGGGAATATTTCAGTACTCTTACTTAAATATCGTCACAATTTTTCTTCTACATTTTTATTCAAAAATAATAAGAAATTTAAGTTAATTTAAAAAAAAAACAAGGGGGTTGGCCGTTTTTCTTGAGTAGGCAATACATAATGTATACCTAAAGAGCAAACTTATTGAAGACCGAGGATGTGCATTGACAGACAATGGAAATAATGCAGCGAAAGGATTCAGCGAAGTAGCATTAGCTTGTATGTTAACCTAATATATTTGAAGCAGATGTGTATGGCTTCATACAGATATACTGCAATGTGTCTTTTTGATTGCTACTTATTTAGCATTAGTATTGTGTTGTAATAGAGGACAAGTTTTTTAAATTGTATTTCAGTTAAATGCATTTCATTCCCGCTACTCGAAAGATGAAAGTAGTAGTAGTTTACAGAGTGATAATTTGAGTTATCCTTGAAAGAGCCAAATTTAAAAAGAAAGTGATAAATCCAATTCATCACACACAAACACGTGCGCGCTCGCCCGCACACACATACACACACACACACATATGAAAATGAAATTTCAACATGCAAATTTAATGCTGCTAGTTACTCTTCTTTTATTTTACATGATACTTCTATCTAGAGGAATAACTCAAATAGGAGAGGTGTTTCACAGAAACGATACTTATATATTGGACACTATTTTCACAGAGTATTAATTGCTTAAAATTATTTTTTATCATTTTCTAAACTTTTTTTGATAATCTACTTAAGTTTGTTTTGTAAAATTAACAGTGAGGTATTTTTCATGCTGTTTTCACCGCACCGAAAATGTTTCATAAATGGTCAATTGTTTACAGTTAAAATATATTTTGATTTCAAGTAATTTACGTATTGTTATACAACTTCCAAGTTCATTAATTAGATTTCGTCTTTGAGATAGTATTTCCTACTTTACATACACTACAAATTGTAAAATATTGCAATAGAATCATTTCCTAATATATAACACCCTTTGCACGTCATATGTAGGATTAACATATTCAATTCGAATCTCTAATAATTGGCTAATAATTTATAGACATTTTGCATAAATATTCATTTGAAAGCCCTAAATTTCCAGACTTCTGTCAAATGATACTTTATGATGATTGTATTTACTAATAAAATAGATAGTTTGAGGAATCCTTTTGTATCTGTTGATGTAATGATAATTACATAATTATTACAGAATTCTCCAGCAATGCGATATTTGTGCTTGTTGAAAGACAGATGAAAATTCCGTTTTTCGTTTGGGTTGGGTTCGTTTTATTGACGTCGCATTTGAAGCGACACTTGGTCTATTGGCGACAGACCTAGTAATTTTGAACTTCGTTCAAGAGACGAGGACATCTCAGCTCGCAGTCCTCCCCTCTTAAATCCACACCAAACAAATTTGAGTGGGAATTTGCGCCAAGACTGATTTAACATGCATCAGGCTCGGCTACACGACACTTTTCTTCAGTGGCATGAAGGATCGAACCCACGATTTAACAAAAACCTCCAGCCAAAGCATCGAAAAACAAAAGCCTTAACCAAAAGGTTAACTCGGACACCGGGAAAATTTCGATGAAACTCTATTGATCTGAAATAAAATAGAATTTGTAAAAGAACTGGTTTATTTGCTTTAATTGAATGTTATTTTTACGCATTTATTTGATAGGATTTGTTTATTCCTTCAATCATTGGCGAAATCTTGTTATGTATTTTCATTTTTGCATCAGTAAAAAATGTCCTTAAATATGGCTTATTATTAATATACATGCCTAAAATTAAATACATTTAAACATTTTAAAACACTACAATCATCATGGTTAAAAAATAAGTCCTTTCTGATTGTTATAGTAATCGTTGAATTTTGTTGTTAATCCTAAGGTAAACAAATAAGTCTCATGATTTGTATTCTCTGCTGGTAAAGAATATTTTTTATTCCTAATCATCTTATAGTTTATATCACATATTTTAATCAGTATTACTGAAATCTGTCATAAATGAATTCTAATGAAATTATAAAGTTAAACCTTCTAGAAAATATTAAGGGTCAGCTAAGCTTTAACTAAAAAAACTATATAGAAAGTTTTTTTAAAAAAATTGTTTTCCTTAATTGCACACAGTCAAATATTTTCATTCTCTCTCTCTCTGTATATATATATATATATATATATATATATATATTTGTGTGCAAAATGTAATGCTTAACCAAAGTTTACTCATATGTAATATGGAAATGTAATACATTTCTACCTTACCAATTAGCCACCATAGGGGATATTGTGTTTACTATACCGTATAATTGTCGTACTTGACCCCTTTATAAAATTTATCTTGTTTTTGCAAAAATGTTTGATATCTGTTTTTTTACCAGTAACAAACTGAATTTTCAAAAATACGTCTTAATAGGTTTCCCATGATTTTTTTTATTGGATTGAAGTAAAATATATGCAATATATGTATGATACGTGCTTTCATCCCTAATGAACTCAATGTTCAAAGATATATGTCGTTATAAACTTCCTCCAATTTTTTTTATTGGATTGAAGTGAGTCAAATGCAGAAATTAGGTATTTTATTTACTTTTCGATTCAAACATTACATTCAATCATATGTAAACCTGAATAAAGATATAACTGAAAACAAATAACATCATTCATAATTTTAAGTTGTGAGGCAGTTTTTCCCCTCTCAAGAATTTCAAACTATGTCTTTTTAGTTTAGCTTTTTTCTTGGAATGTTTTGGGGTAAAATGATTTTAATATTGATTTACTATTATTAGCTACCCAAGAGTCTATTGTTTTAGGTGGATAACTTTTGTCGCAGTAAATTGCTTTTCAGTTTATTATTGTTTGCTTTAATTTTAATTACATTTAGCTTAAATATATTCAATATCATAATTTATCGTTTGTTTTAATTTTAAAATCGAAAAAGTTAACTATTGTTCATTTCTCGATATTTCATCGTTTACTCTAATTCTATTTGATTGAGTAATTATAATAATTATTAAAAAAAGCACATCTTGGGTGACTAAATGTGTTTTTTTAAAACTTTTTTAGAATTTTTTTTTCATTTTTTTTGTTGCTTTGATTAACTGATTTCATATAAATATCGCATTTGTACAATGGTGTGATATTACAATTTAGTGAAGGTAACCACAGGAATTATATTTATTTATATTAATTTAGCTTAGATTAATTTCAGACATTACAATTTTAACTATACAAGTTTCAACACTCAAATGTTTGTCTCTGATTACACTTTTAGAGTGTTGTTAGTTTCACACTAACTAATTCTGACAAGAAATTCTTCATACACACGTACTTAAACCTTCATGTTTGCAAGCCTCTAGTACAATGCATTGCTTCGTAATGTATATTTATTCGCATTATGCTCCATACTATTTTACACGCTTCTCCGCTTCCTTTCAACAAACCATGCTCTTCGTAGTGAATGCTATGATGATAATGAATTGCTGAAATAAAGAGATGATGAGTGTACAAATTATACCCTAAGTTTATTTGTAAATCTACCCCACAAGAAATCTACTTTGGTAACGGTCCTTTTCTTTATGTTGATTCCATCTAACAATGATGCTCAATCTGTCATTTGTTCTCCACAATTGTAATAAAGATCAGTTCTTACAGTGAACTCTTTTTCATTATGCAGTGATAAGTTGTAGTTTTTTTTAATAAATAAAATACTCTGTATTTTATTTCTTCTGTAAACTGAAATCCAATGAACTGTCATTTTGATATAAAGCAATATAAAAATAAATGTTAATTCCCCATAAACGTTTTCTTATTGTTATCTGAACTATATCGGTTGATTCTGATATTTCACAAGCTTGATAACAGCGGAATTAACGGAATAATACGATTTTAAAACTAAAGGCCACAATAAATGTAAATTACATTTTTTTCATTCATTGCACTAAACGTATGTAAACTTCCTTGTTGCATCAATATATCAATTCATCACATATTAAATCAATCAATTATTTGAAAGAAGTCATTAAATTGATTATAAAATCTAGCATTTATTTTTTTACGTACATTAAACAATATCGATTTATGTTTTAAGATATCTTAATGAAAGAAAATAACAGTCATAATGCATTTTCTGATGACATAATGATGCTCCTTTAAATAGATAAATAGTCTAATTTGTACTTCTATATAAAAACAGAAAAATTTTGTAGAAGAGTGATGATGAGAAAACTATTGTTTCATTGAAACTTTTGATACAGTATGAAACTTACATTTCTGGAATGTAATCTCATTTTATCCGTATTCTCGAAATGAAACAAGGAATAAAAGAGGGAGGAAACAATTATAGCTATACAAACGTTTCTGTCAATTAGTAGCCGGATTCTTTATTTTCAGAATTACTTTACTCTACCAAACCTTCTTTCTTTAAAATTCCTTTATAATAAAAAGAGCATTCAATGCACAAGTAATAGCTGTTCTTAAGCAAAGCACAACATATTTCAGTGCTTTTTACTGCCCAAAAATTTGTATCCGTGTCTAAGGAAATGCTTATTTATCGTACAAGCTATGGAGGCCCCATGCCATATTGGATACATTCATACGTGGTTTCGGCAAGTATTTCATCTTTTGTTCTTTTTCAATAAAGTGAGTATGTAATACATAACACATAGTAATTTGAAACAAAATTATATTAGTACTGAGCATAAGATTTTACAATTTATTTCCAATCTCAAAAATAATATTCACGTATTAGGTTGCTCATAATATCCTGTGTATAGTATACATTCATATGCCTTTTAGGTTAAATATGCAAGGATTTTATTTTGCTTTTTTCCAACAGCGTGCATATGCAATATAAAATAAGTAATTGTTTTTGAGAAAATTGTTATCAGTACAATGCTCAGTATTTCATGGCCTAAACACTATTACAAGAAATTATATCCAAGTATTAGGAAATGTCTGTTGGTTGAACAATCCACAAACTGCAATTGCTATGTTGTACTTTATGCATACATACGTAGTTTTAGATGAAATACGCGAGGAGTTTATTTTTGTTCTTTTGCAATAACGCAAATATACAATACATGGCTAATAATTACTTTTCAGCCAAATGTTATCAACATATAGAGTACGTGATTTCATAGCTTATTCACAGTCCCAAAAATAATATCTAGCTGTTAGGGAACACGCCTGTTTGCTGAACAAGCCACAGATGTTCAATGACTTATTGTATACATCCATGTGTAGTTTTAGATGAAATATGCAAGGACTTAAATCACTTCTCTGCTTCACAATGATTCTGTGTATTTTAATGATGACGGAACTAGAGCAGTATCGCTTATTAAAGGTGACGGCGATAGTTACTCGTCGTGATTTATTACAGAGAAAGGGGAACATAGATTTAGTTTCGAATAATTTCCCGCAAATGTCTGCCTCAGGCTAGATATCCCCCCCCCCTCAACCTTCATCTTTCTAAATCTTGGGCATCCCAAGTCAAATCTTCTCAACGCTGGAGGGAATATAATTTTCACAAGTCTTTGATTGGATCCAGATTACTAATATTTCAAGAACTGATTCGGTTCTAAGAATTCTTGAAATGTGCCGAGCGCGATTATTTGTTTAAAGGCATTATAATAGATGTTTCTAACAAATGAAGATGTATGTAGAGTAAGTTCATTAAGAAGTGCAGCAATGGGTTTTAATTTGTATTTTATTTTTTTCTCTAGGTTACTATGGGTTTATTCGTAAAGAAAATAAAATATTTGCATAATTTGAATTTTGAAATTGTTTTGTTATGAGTTAGTTATTGATTTTGTAAGATTTATATCGTGATGACGTATTATATATATTTTTTCATTATGAGTATGTGATATACATCTTGAAGCTTAAAGAAAATTCCGTCTTACTACTCACATATTTGAATCTTCATTTCTTTGAATTTTTGTAAGTAATTTTTATATTTTGATTTGTTGATAATTTTTAGAATTATAGATTTTATTTTTGTAGATTTTATCACTGAACTTTTTTGCATCTTTTAATCATTTAACTCTTTTGTTATTTGGATTTCCCAATTTATTCCTCCTTTTCATCCTAAATAAAAAAAAATCATTTAGACAAATATTCTAGATATAAATGTGAAAACCATAGAAAAAAAATAAACGGTAATATTTATAATAAAAGAGTTTCTAAATTTAATAAAATTCTATTCTGGGAATAGTAATAATCATACATCCGCTGACAAAAATATTATTTTAATCCATGAACTACATAATGATAACTTAGAAACTCAA
The DNA here is from genome assembly GCA_019974015.1 of Nephila pilipes. Taxonomy (NCBI): domain Eukaryota; kingdom Metazoa; phylum Arthropoda; class Arachnida; order Araneae; family Nephilidae; genus Nephila; species Nephila pilipes. The sequence goes on from BMAW01068347.1 coordinate 899,401, forward strand.
AAGTGAGACAAAATTAAAAATCATGAGAAGTTCTTTGATAACTGCTTAAATTACTATTACCCTAATAATTTCTTTAAAAAAACCTCATTAACATCTAGAACATCATAAAAGCAATTAATTTTTGTTTTCTATTTTTAAATGTTACATTTTTAATTATTAATATTTTAAATAGTTAAATATTGTAAAAAAAAATTTTAAATTTTCTAAGAAAACTTTTCAACAATAAAATAATTTTTTCCCTGTAAATAGATAGCGATATGAACACTAGAGATTTAATAGATCTAGAATATTTCATCTTGCTATTTTTCATTAATTTTAAATATGCATTTTCATTTTTTTTTAATTTCTAAAAAAATTCGGTCACTTTATAGTTTCTTAGATATATTTTAATTAAATTAAATTTGCAAGATTTGTTAATCAATTTTTGGTGTGGTGGCGTGTCAGACGCGTTGAGCTAAGACATCGATAAAGCGATAGTATTTTACTAAATTTATAAAAATTTAATTTAATATTTTTATTAATTTAAAGATATCTTTAAGACTAAGTTAATGTAAGCATCAAAAAAAAATTATTTGTTAACTTACAATCAAATATTCTACACTGGTGTACAAAATTTAAACAACAATGTAAATTTTAAGCAGATAGTCATGAAATTATGGAAAGGATTGTTGTGGATTGTTGTAGTGGAACTGTAGATTGCTGTAGGGTTATTGCTATCAGTACAATGAACACGCAATTCATTAAAAAAGTGATGCGTATGCAAATGTCGGGAACAAAACGTCATAGGCGAAGTTAGTGTAGGCAAAATGAGTTCGGTCGGCGTGCGCAGCTCAAGACTATAATTAAAGGAAGACCGGAGGCACCAATAAACACATTCGCTGCAAGTGCAAGTAAGTTCTCTCGTGAAATATGTCTAGAAGAAATCATCTGGACGACTTTACACGTGGAAGAATGATTGGGAAGCTGAAAGAAGGGCGTAATTTGATCAGTGTAACTGAAGAGTTTGAAATAAACAAAAATGTCCTTTTGCACGCTAGTAAAGCCTTTCAAGCCATTATACAGCTGTTAGAGAGGTGGACGCAGTAGGAAAACAACTGCAGAGGATGACCGATATATCACCCTGAAGGCGAAAAGAGCTCGATACCAGTCGGCAAGCGCCATTGCTCAGTAACTGCACAGCAACAGCTTGACAAGTGTCGTGGTTTACTGTGGCCAGACGCCTTTACAAAGACGATCTATTTACCCGCCTTTCTGAATGTTGTATCCCTTTTGAAAGTTGGCCATCGACGACACCGTTTAGAGTGGTGTAAGGAGCACAAAAACTGGACATACCGTTAATGCAGTCGTGTCCTCTTTATGGAAGAGAATTTATATATATATATATATATATATATATATATAATCACGCATCATTTCACCGTATTCGAGACAAATAAATTGTAATATAAATTTTGATGATTATAGTATTGCGTCAAAAGCTTCAATATTTGAAAGCTTTTCTTTATATTACTTTTGATAAGTACAGAACTCACAATCGATATTTAACCAATCTTTTAAATTATATAACATAATGATTGGTTTAATTTTAGCTCTTGATTTTCAGGTTATATTTGCAGAGTAATTAGCTATTACTGCTTAGTAATTACACATGTACGAACTCTTCCAGTATGAGCTATTTGCTGTTTATTCTTAGATAGTATGAATTTTTATTCCTTATTTGAAAAGAAATAATGGCCACTTCCCGATATAGCATTTCTCAGATCTCCATCTGGGGAGCCTTTTAAGCATCCCTAGAGACATTTAACCTGCTTCAACAAAAACATCCACACTTTTCTACGATTGCATTGGATTCACTAGAGTAAAGTTGATTCTAGGGTTGAGAGCATTGAACCATTGACGAGCATCTAAAATCAATCACGAAGAAAAATATCCTGGGACATACGAGAATTACATTTCTTTCGGAAGAATTCCACATAGATTATATTTCAATAAAAAGTTACTGTGTGAAATTATATATGTAGAATTTATATTTAAGAGATGAATTTTAGTTCCTATTACTTAAGTTATATATAGAAAAGGTGTTTTATTTCAAATTACAACCACATTTTCATTTTTATTGATATCTATTTATAATTTCTGGTTTATGCATTTGTTACGAATATTTTCTTAGATTTGCGTTTAGTTTAATATATGGCAATGTGCTACAATTATTTTTGTAATGTTCCTTGATTATCTGATAAAGAGCTTCTGAAGTAATTCTTATGTAAATAAATGTTTTTGATTACGGAATTTCTTGATAAGCATGATATAACTTATGCCTTTCATGTATTTCAGCTTTCATAAATTATGAGGAGTAAAATAGGAAAGGGTATAATTTTGACTAAATAAATAACATTTATGAAGTAAATTCATATAAATGATAGAAATAATACCGAATACAGAATATGTCTAAAAATATTACAGCATGTTAAATTTATTGATTTATTGTTTATTTAGCTTTAATATGCATAGCATCAATTTTTGTTTTAATCAGAACTTGAATTTTGGGCTCGGATGAAAACTGATTTGCTCAAAATTACAACCATGATCTATCGGTTACCACCGGTACAATAGTACATTTAAAATCAATATGCATATGTATTTTGTGCATGGATAAAATCTCTAAATTCCTCAGCTTGTTGGAACGAATACATTTGTTTTGGAAATTAGTTTATTTTCCATCACTTTGAATTTTTCAAAGCATAAATTAGTTTCTATACAAATATATTTTTTTTAAAAAAAAAAAAAAAATGTTAACTTAAAAAACTGCTATTCTTACATTCATAACAACTTAAATAGAAATCATAAAACACAAAACCAGAATTCTATTTTTAAGTATTATGGATTATTAAATAGAAAAACATTGCTTACATAAAATATTCTTATAACTATGACAGAAACATTCTTATATTTACTTTTCTAATATATAAAAATATTTAATTATTAAATTACTCAGAATATCAAAAAATTCTGAGAAACGTTTATGAAACATTCAGGCAAGAATTCATTAAAACTTTCTTCTGTATAGAACGCAATACATACAATTGTACATTAGAAGCTTAAAGTGTAAAATTTTATTTATTTTTCGATAAAATTGTATCATTTAATACAAAGAAATATGAACGCTGAAAATAAAGCTTCCCATTGTCTAGCATCAAATTAATATTTTAAAGTGATCTGAGAATATTAATTTAAAGTTGTTATTAATTGCATTATTGCTGTTATTAGTTGTAGCACAGTAAATAGCGATATAGTTTTGTAAGCGTCAATAAAAAAGTATTTTAAAATGTTATGAAAAAAAGAAGCAGTGGTGAAATTGCTCTTCAAATATAATGTAAATAGTTTCAGGCATTTTCTTTTCATGAGAAGTTTTTACGGAAGTAAGTTTAATCTGAAAGTAGTGATATCAGCAAGACCTCTTGTGAATAATCAATGATCGGTTTATTGCATCTTCAAGGGCACTTATTATGAAATTTTTAGAAACTTCAAATACTTATTTTAAAGATTAAAGGAAAAAGTATTTCAATCATGGCTTAAGAGATTTTATTTTTTAAAAAAGTTCACAACTTCATTGCTTATATTTTAAAAGTACTTTAATTATTATTTCTATACAAAAGAAAAAATAACTTTTATTATTATTTTTTATGTTAAGTACATCATTTATGAAATGAAAAAATAAAAGTTAAGGGAAATTTCTAAACCCGCTTGTTATATTGTTCTTTTTTTCCTCTTCATAAAAACTAAGACTGAAAAAATATCGATCCATAAGAAACACGTAAAAGTATTTTTAAATAAAATGAGAAACAGTTTGAGAGATTTTTATTTGTAGAAAAATTCATAATTTTAGAGATCTTTTACAAATTGAAATAAATCTCTTATTAAGAATTAAGAACTCCTAAACCTTTTGATTGATGTACTACTTAGTGTACCTAAAATAAGCAATTCACAAAACGGCTGATGATACAATTAACTAACTTTTTTAAGACATTTTATGCTAGTTTTCAACATTTATATATCAAGACATTCAGATAACTTTCATTTTAGCAAGTTCAAGGAGAAACGTAGCAATTATAGCAATGACATTTCCTCAAAGAAGGCTATAAAAATATTTGCATATGACATTAAATTTTCAGAAAGAAAGAACATGCTTCTTCTAAGAATTCGTGTCAGTGATCAGATATAATTTTTATCCCCTGTCTCTGTTAGTATTTTATTAATTAACATATTACTGAATTTAATTTAATATTCGCTAATTTAATTGAATTTTAACATTATTTAATTTAATATTGTATTTAAAAACAATTAATACATCAATAAATTATTTAAAATTGTGTTTCATTATAGTAATTTATATGAATGTTCTTTAATTATATTTTTTTTTCTATAAGAGATTTATACGAACTCTTACAAAAAATATCATTCATCATTATAAGACGAACATCAGTCGTAACAGAAAACAGATTTCTAATTCATGCTTTGTATATACAATATTATATTGAAAGCACAGTTACTGGAAGGTATTGACAATTATTGCACAAAAATAAAATAGAGATTGATGTGTAGGAATAAGAAATATTTCCTAATAAGATATTAAAAACCGAGAAAAGTTAGGCTTTCCATTTATATGTACTCTCCTAGGGCTTGAATCTACGAGACATATATCTGGGGAACATAATGCAGCTGATGTAAGATATATGTATGAATTTCTTGAAAGATATAGGTATAAGTTTCTTGAAAACTTTTTTTGCTAAGTGACAGATCATAACTACACCAGAGGCTTTACAGAGATTGTGGTAATTCTTCATTCGTTAATGCGAGACCAGTAGCGAAGTCCATCGATGCATCTTAGAACTCCTTTAAATGTCTTAGAGCTACTGTAATTTTACCATAAATCTGTTACATGAAGATCTTTTTTCTAAATAACATTTTGTGTGGTATATTAATATACCCTCACATATTCTATGAGTATGTTTTGACATTAAGCTATCGCTAAAACGATGTTCGTTATTACATAACAAAAGCTAGCAGACGTACGGTAGAAAAAGATTTAATAATTGCATAACTAGCCCCATGATCTCCTTTTGACTGACCAGTTCGAATGCATTTTCCCAATAATCCTAAAAAAGGGATTTTTTTTTGTTTAGTTTATACGTACCAGGCTACGAAGTATATTTATGATGCTTGCTTTCTGTCTCCAAAAGTAAAGCTTAAGACTACTTAATTAAAGAGGCAGTTAATATATCAATAAATTATACAAAATGGTGGTGGTCATTAGAATGAATAGTTAACCAGAAGCCATTAAAAAGATAACGAAAAAGTGAAAATAAAATTTAAAAAGTATTTTCTAGGGTTTTTCGTCACATTCGTATAAATAACTGATAATAAATAAATAAATGAAAGGAACGAAATCTCTATATCCCTTATTATTACCATAATATATTATAAACTTTTGCAAATCAGTTTTTAACTGAATTATACTTTAGCAAATTTACCTATTTCATTAATTACTAAACTTATTTAAAATTAAGTAGGAAAGTTAAACTTAGGAATGTTGTTTTACAACGTTTCAAATATTAAGCTGAAAAAAGCCTTTATCTTAATATATTACTTAATATAGTAATTATTAAGAAGATTTGTCAGTTTTAGAATAAATGTTTAAACTGCAGTACGACATTTTAATACAAAAGATAAATATCATAACATAGATGCAATCATTTGTTGAAGAACATGACAAAAAATTAAGTATATATACGAAATCTTTCAAATATTTTGATAATTTGATCAAACTATAATTTTTATACCCATTATTATCAAATTCTTGATAATTGTTTTACTAAAATATTATACTACTGTTTATTAAGTATTTGCATGTTGTCTTGCAAATTATTTTCCAACTGCTTCATAATGCAAACGTTTCTCTATACCTGAACGAATGTCAATTTATATGCATGATATGCTGTCTGCTGAATAAATAATTAGTTTATAAATATGTCTGATGTGACAATTAACACAGAAATCACTTGTTTAACGTCCAAAGCTCTTACCTAATATTTCTATTATAATGTTTATCACCATGTTAAGTTGTTGTATAAGATTATAGACTTAACAAGGAAACTAACTTGGCATTATAGTGAATTAATGCTATAATAAGTATCACAAATGAAATTTAGAATGGAAATTCCTAGCCTTATTTTAACTAGTCGACATGTTATAATATATTTACTTCATTAAATTAAAACAATTATCCATCAAAGAGGTTTTATATTACCTATGTAAACTATGACTTCCAATGCACTTATTTTGATAACGTCCACTAACCAAATTAAACTATGGTCCAACAAAATATGTCAAAACCATCATTTCATGACATTTTTTCATGTAATGTATCTTTTAGTATTTATAACAGAAAAACCTGATATCAAATTTTGTCTTCCGTTTTGCCGTTATTTTTTCATTTTACTGACATAACATAACATGAAAAAAACTTATGAATCATTTGATGAGACACGGGATAAACTTCTGTGACTAATGCAAACATACATACATAGGCAAAATGTATTACTGCAAAATAAATTGAATAAATTACGCTATCTGCTTAAATCAAAGCAACATTAATTTCTTATACAACTTCATTGATATAACATAAATATAAACTTTATCAAAAAACAAAGCACATAAATAGATTTGTTTAAGCGAAGTTATTTTAAAATCTTATGCAATCTTATTCTATTCTTATTCAGCATTAGCCAGAAATACCTACATAAATTGATATGTAATTGTAGTTTTTAATTCTAATTACGTTATTCAAAATGTAATTGAATTACAGTTCCACACATTTCCCTCTATCCTAAGCCTTAAGTAAAGAATCATGATTTAGCGATAATTACAATAATTATACAATACAATCCCTAATTACTTTACACTGGGGAATGATCTGCGATTTTTAGCTCTCCTATATAATCATGATAATCATGAACAGACACACGCACAGATATATATATATATATAAACACAAGCAGCATTAATCACAGCACAAGACAAGATATAGCAACTTAAGAATAATCAACACTATATCAATTTTATTAATAGCTAAAAACTAAATATTTATGAAAATCATTAAAAATAAATTAATATTCATGCAAACGAGATAAAAAAAATTTCTTATCCATTAATTAAACTATGTAAAGTTTCAAACCTAAATGCCAAAAAATCAAAACAATCTATTAAAAAACAACAAAAAATTAAATGATAGAAAAGTAAAAATTTCGAATAAAGGAATATATATACTTCTCGGTCATGTTAAAACCTTTTAAACCACTCAAAAACAAGCGCCCGCGATAACCTTTCATTACTTTACATACACTTCTTTCAATAAAGTATAAGTTTTAGTAGCGGTTTTTCCAAATTATATGCAAAATTTCACAACAATTCGTTGCTCTATTTTATATTTATCATTTTTCAGTGATACAGAAAAATAACTCAAATTCGAACAAAGACTAAGGCTGTACGGCTTTGTTTATATAAAAGAGATGCACTGCATTCGAAAGAGAAGGCTTCACACTAAACAGACATCGGTGACTCTCTCTCTCTCTACATATATATATAAATATATATATATATATATATAATTACTATTTTTATAGTTAGATACAATTTTGACTTATAGAAAATTATTCTCTATTTAAATTACAAACATAACACTATAAGCAAAATTTTTAAGAAATGAAACTATAAAATTATAAACACTAGTATACTAAAAATTATAAATAAAATTATAATCAGTAAATTATCAAATTACTATAAACATAAAAATTATAAATAAAATTATAATCAGTAAATTATCAAAATACCAATAACGTAAAAATTATAAATAATATTTTTATTTAAAACATAAAGAAAAATTTAATGAAAAACAGCTGTAAGTTAATGAAAACAATAATTAAACATATTTTAATTCAAAAATAGTATATACCATTAGTTAAAATTATACCGAGAGCAATTTTAATTAATGGTTTATATTAATTAAAATTATACTCAGTATAATTTTAATTAGAATAAATACAGAGGTACTGAAGAACAAAATTAATTTCGAGAGAAACGAGGTAAGAAAAATCACATTTGGAGATAATATAAATTAAATACTCTCCCAGACTTTAGATTGAAAGTGTGTGTTTAAATAGTTTAAAAGTTCAAATAATGACAACTTGAGTAATTATAGTTTGATTAATGGTATAGACGAAGAATAATCGAAACTCCATAAATGAACAGAAAATCTATATTATGAAAAGGAAACAAATCCCTTTAAAACAATTCATAATCCTAAAAAATTATAAATTTTATCTTCATTAGAAATTTACTGTGCAAACATCTTTCCATTATGGTGAGATATTAAATTGTTTATAACCACCAAATACTAACCATTGACTCCTTGACAAAACAAAAATAAATATATTCAATAAAAAATACTTATCCTAGTTAATTAAAATTTTTGAGAAACTTACACTAAGGAATCAATTAAAAACTAATAAATTTACAATTCAAAAATCGACAAAAATGATTAAATTTAAGACAAAATTATTTCGCAAAAGGAGTTATTCTAAAAACACATGCTTCCAACTATTGGGAAAGTTAAAAATTAAAATTGAAATATCTACAGATAGAAAGAGTACAAACCAAAAAATATAAAAAAGTTATATATATATATATATATATATATATATATTATTGTTCAAAGCTACTTAAAGCATTTTTTTCGAAGTATATATAGCTTTAGCATTTTACAAAGTTGAAGCTATTTAATGATTGATAATGAAATACTTTATACTGCTTTTACTTTAAAAATCTAAAATGTGTTAATTTTCTAAATGTCTTGAGAAGTTGCTTGAAAGCCCATTCAATTAAAAAAAACAGTCTTTGTATACCCATTTCTATATAAAAAAAATACGAAAACGAAATATTCGTGAAGAGCATTTTAAAGTTTCCCTTCGAGTTACAAAGTATAAAAGAACCCAATGCCTTATTTTTTTTTATTCTTTGAACCTATCAATAACACCATTGTACGCCCTGTTCTTTATTCTTAACCTATATTGACATCTATTCAACGAAATACCGAGAAGAATAGTGCTCTTGCCGTGTTTCTATGATGAAAGTGTTAGAATATGAGATTACTTCAAAAGAGTCACAGTACGTCCTTTCATTGTGCTTTAATAAGCGATACAATGTATTCGTTGTTAGTAGTAGTTGCTACATGTCTTAGAAAGAGCATTTATTACTTCGAAAAGAAAAACAAAAAATTAAATAGGAAAGTATCGTATTTCAACATTCAAAAATAAGTTTTATTCATTTTTGAAAGTTGAAGATATATCATGCATTTGTATGACAAAAAAAGATAAGGTTTTTGTAAAGGCGTAATTTTTTTAAACCGTGCATGCACCTGTAAGATTATTTAAAGTACAGCTAAACTTATGTTAGATGTAAATAAAAAGTTCAATTTATTAAATATATGTATAACATTAATAATATTTTTTACCATACTTTTAAATAAATAATGCAATACTGAAATAGTAAGTAATAGTTTTGTAATTTATGAACGTATAGTATTAATATGAATCAACATAAGTATTCAGAGATTAAAATATTAAACTTTCTATATTATATTGTATGAAGTAAAAGTAGTTTGCGAAGAAAATAAAATAAAGCAATTTTAATTAAAAGTAAAAATCTTTACAATTATCCCTTATATATTAAATAATTTTAAAAAATAATAAAATACACATATTTACTTTTTCTGAAATTTTCTACAAAACTATTGGTGATTAGTTTATCATTAAATAATAAAGTTATTGCCAATAGTTTTTATATCAAGTTCACTTTAATTTTTTCCAAAACACAAAAAAATATTTACTGCCTTCTTTCATCATATTGAGCAACATTGGAATATGCCTCGATATCCATTTGTTTAAAGATGGCTCCAAATGATACTTAAAGCAAATAATATGTATCTAAGTACATATAATTTTATTGACTTCATAATTATCATGCTACAGTCTTATTAAAACTTTTCAATTGGATATAAAAAAAAACCTTTATTATGTGAATTTCATCTTGTTTATAAGGTCTAGAACAATGTTTGATTGAACTCTGGATTAAATGAATATTGTTTATCCCTTGATCACAAAAACAAGCATTTGAAAAGAATTTACGGATTACTTATTAATGTTGTTCTTAGAAACAACACGGGTACTATTGGTGATAGACGCTTATTCGTAATTTAAAGCATAATTCGTAGTTTCATTCGTAATTTGTGAAGATAACGACACATTAACACATCTCTCTCTCTCTCTAAACTTCCACATCTCGACAATGTCAGAATTCGGACTCCGAACTTATTTAACATGCATCAACCCCTCTACACGGTGGGTCTTTCGTGGCATCAGAACTTGAATCTATCATTCGACTGAAACAAGGATGAGTGAGAAGTCACAACTTTGTGACCTCTAGGTTACCGGGACAATTGAAAAAGATTTCATATTACTCATATATTTTATAACAGTAGGATAAGTATATCATAGATATGTTCATAAGAAATGCGGAATGCTTCTTTTAATTTAACTGAACTAAATTTATCCCAGAACGTTTCATAGCGAATTCACAGCACCTTTTTTGCAATGAACAAATACTCAAAAATACAGATATCATATTAATTATTACTTTTCAAACTTTGTTTTAAGTCTCATCATTCTGCTTGTTTACTGTATTATTCGTCATTTTAATATTTGGAGGTAAAAAAAATTAATAGGCTAACTTTTATAAGTTATTTATCAGAAAGAGTAAAGAATAACTCAAACAAAACATCTGTTTGCATTCTTCACTAAAAAAAGTTTAATGGCAAAATTATTCATGAACTTTTATTTTAACTCATTTTTTGAAGAAAGGAAAAGATTTAGAGCAAATACACCATCAGGAATGAAAGATCGTGCTACCTTTTCAAGGGAATGGTTTAACTGAATTAAATCACGATCGTTTCTTTCAAAAGATTTTGCTTAAGTTTGCTATTCTTTTCTATTGTGCGTTTTCGTTTCTTTTTTTTTATCTTTCCTTCAAAAAAATAATAAAATGTTTTTTTTTATTTTGAAGGAAGTCATACGTGATGACAAAACTGTATTTGCCTATGAAATTTTCATATATTTAAATTGTATTGATTCCTAAAAACGTTTGGTGAGTTATTTCCAAATGTTTCTTTAATGTATATTGCGTTAAATTTTAAGTAGTAACGTACTTCGATGTTAAAATAGAATTCCTTAAAAAAACGTTCATGTAGAAACACCCCATTAATATCAATAATCTTAAGTAATTTGCTTATAAAGTGATATCTTTAATTGATTGTGACAGTTCGGAATGTTTAATGTTCATTACAACAGATTTGTGAAAAATAAACCTGTTTTTTCTTTTACTTCCAACTGCACTTTCATAACGAAATGAATTCTTGGAAAAGTTTCATTTTGCATTTGTAGTTGTAAAGTGTTACGATAGTGTAACTTTTAAGTAGAGTTATAATGTAAGACAGAGCACAAGTATTTTTAAAATTCAATGGATGTCACTCTGGTTTTCCTAATTCGTAGTTTTTCAAATAATTATGCACCTTTTTTAAAAAAAATATTTCTAGAAACATTATTCTAATATACATACATTTTAACGTTTAATTAAATTACCAATGACATACAAATGCGTAGATCTTTAAAATATTGAAATCTTAAAAATTATTCAACAAAAAGGTATGTATTTTAGAAGATTTTAATTATTTATATATTTGATTAAATATAAACATGATACTGAAGTACATATTTCGAAAAAAAAAATAAAAAGAAATTATTAATGCTCACAATATTTTCGCGTCTATAGAAATGAAAGACTAAACTTTTTCAAACATTTTCGCAACACTTTACAACGTTTTATATTTTACTAATTCAATGACATAAGTTATCATTCCCAGTTTGTAATAACATGAATTCATTGAATCCAAAATTCAATGATTTATTCAAAAGTAAAATTCTGGTATACTAAATATGGTAGAAATATATGTTATTGGTTTTAAGAACGAAAAAAAATTGTTTTTTTTAGTTTCAAGGAGAATTTAGAAACGTTTCAGTTGCTAAGTGCCTACACTGAATTCCCAATCCAGTTTCTTTCAACCGATTTTCTCAAGACCTACAAGATAATAAAACTGATGATTAAACCAAACTTCTTTAATATTGAACATCCTTTCGCTAAATGAGTAAAAAATATCACAGAAGCATTAACATTTATTTTTTCATTGTTTTTTTTTTAAAATATATCAAACACAATTTTTTAAAATCTTTATTTAAAGGAAGAACATATGTAATCATTACGGATATAGTCAATATTTGAGACAGAGAATTTTCGCTGATTTTTTTTCACAAAAGTAGCTTTTATTGAAAGGAAAAAATTTGCAATTTATTTAAAATATGATCAACTTCAATCTGTGTGTTTAAATTACTTTTATTACTTGTCAAAAGTCAAAACTTCTGAAAAAAATGTAATGTATCTTGAATTTAAAAAAGAATGTCAATGGTTTTGATACAATGTATGAATCATTTTTAGAGTATTTTAGAGTACATTTTTCGAAAAAGAATTTAACTACATTTCTCTTTTTAATTCAAAGAAATATATTGCGTGATTGTAGTAAATAAATATCAAAAACTTTTGACATGCATATTTCCTTAAATGCTTATCGAAAACATTGGTACATTTAACCAATAACTAAAAGATAAGTTACAAAGTATTTTTTTTATCAAAGAATTTCGTGATTCAAGCATTTAATTGTTGTCTTATGTACAATGATGAACTTTTTCCAAGTACGAAAGCCACATGTAATTGAATAAGATGGAATATACTATTTCTTAGCCATACAAAATGTGATAATGAAATTAATTAGATCGATACATTCAAAATACATTATCTTTAAATTTAATTAGTACGGAAATGTACCAATTTTGAAAGTCATTCATTTCAATGACCTTTTAACAGTTGAACTATGTCTATATGTTAAAATATGTTAATTTCAAAACAAAAACTTATCAAGAATTTAGAACATTGAATCAGAATTCACATATAATTTATACAAATAGATATTTATCAGCCATTAAAAATTTAACTTTAGCCGATAGTCAGGTTATACACAGTTAAGAATTTAAATGAAAAAGAAAATAATAACCTGAATGAAAATAGTTATTTTATAAAATTTAGATCTTGGTGTCCCTAGATATTGCATGTGCCTTAAATAACATAAGTTCTTTACCGTGATATATATTTATGCAACATTAGAATTTGCTGTGAGGCTTATACGAATGTGTAATTAATACTGAAGGAGAGAGATCTGACAACAAAGAAACAATATCATTCTTTAAATCTTCTTCAAGGGGCACCAACTCACATAAGTAACGCTATAAAACCGACAAAGAATGCTATTGCAAAACATGTAAAGTTATCAGAGCAGATGGTGAGGAAGTACTTCAAATGTTTTATGCAAAGCAAAGAAAGTAAAAGATTTACAATTTCCATCGAGTTTTGCCCAAGCCATCTTGAGCTATTTGTTAAAGGTCTGACCTCCTCTTTTGTGCAAGAAACTTCCAGTTCGTGCAGCTGTTCCCGAATCCTTAACATGCTCAATATGCCTTGAAATTTAGAAGCACGATGAATTAAAGGATTTATATGCGTCAATATCACATACTGCAGATATTAATATTATAGTATTACAAAATCTCGTATGATTTATTAACCATTTTAGTTCTGAATCTCAACAATCTAATAATTGGTAATTCTTTTTATATTACAAATCACAATCTTGGACATATTATAGGGTTCTCAAAATTTTGAATCATTATCAATGGAATGCAGTCTATGACTGACTTTCAAGAATTTTAAGAAGCTATTAAAACAGTGAAATCCCTTATTAGCGTGTATTTTAATTATTATTAATCAAGATTAAGTGAAGGTTACTTATTTTTGCTAACTTCAGTCTCTTTATACTTCCGTACATAGTTCATTTTCAAAGTTTCAAATCTTTGATTATTTACTAAACTCTTTGTCCTATGATCACGAACAAATTCTTAGACATGCCAATTGCGATAAAAATATTATATCTTATCAAATGAAACAAATATTAAGAATTACAAGCTTTCCATAGATTTCGTAGTACAACGTAGGTAGTACAACGTCGTTTCCCCTTTCTGTCAATATGAACCTAATATAAAAAAGTGAGAATTTTTTTTTTAACTTTTCACTGTCACAGGAATCTTTTGTCGACTCATTAAGCAAATTTTATATTTTAGCTCGATTTAACCGTGTTCAACAGAAAAAAAAATCTGGCATTGTTCATACTTAAATTATTATCCCGGTTAAAGCTAATGTATAGTGTCAGAAATTACTAGGCACTAGTTTTGAAGTTTCTACATGATTGACGATTACTAAGAATAATGCCACTTAATGATTTTGGATGACGAAAATTGAAGCAATTTATGTATCATCACCAATTTCTCTCGAGATTGTTAAAATAACCCTTTACAATTATTCCATAAATAGGTCTTTGAAGTGAGCAATCAATAAAAGCCCAATTTTTTTTCAAACAAAACATATTTTTTTAGTGTTGGGTCAGCTTTTAACTCCTTTAACGGTTTGAATTTTATCATAAATTTAAGTTGAAATAGGTATATTTTTATTGCATAGTTTTGTTCATTTTGCATTTTTAAGAAGGAAAATATTATTGAAATTAATATTGAGCATTTAGAACAATGTGTATCAGCGGGAGAAATAATATTTTACCTGGAATTTGTCTTTTCTTCCAACATAACCTTCTAGCAGAGAAGTTTAATTTTCATTTGTCCATAGAAATGCAATTAATTTACAATTAATTTTTTCAATACATTTACAATAAAATTGGATTTTTACATGTATTTACTTGCTCTATATGACTGAACTGATAATAAAAATAAAGATAAAGATACCAGTGAAGCAGTAAAAAGACAAAGAAATTCGATTACCCGCAATCAGGTAAAGAATTAAAAAAGGAAAGAAACTGAATCAGCAATCATTAATATTAATTAAATATTAATCTGTACAGTAGTCTTGATAGTACGAATATTATTGTTATATTTTTAATCTGTAATAATCTGTATCAGTAAATTTTATTTTTGACCATAATTTTTGAGTGTTAGGCTAAGCAATTTTTAATTTGCAGATTTCGTAACAGAAATTAGGAGATATTTGTAGTCCCTTAAATTCGACAACGGATTTCTCACTTCAAAAGTATATCAATTTCAAACCATGAAGACTTCTGCAGTAAAAGAAGATAGTATTTATCCATTAAACTTTTAAGTGATTCTAAAATACCTTATATTTTGAATTGAATTAAAAGTCCCCTCACACATATTACTTAAATCATACTCCTTATTAAGAATTCATGAAACAGTTACTGGTGTTAATTTTAAATATTCGGCAAAGCAGAACTGAAATACTGAATTTATCAAAATGAAATGAGAGTCTCGATAGCGTAATGGTCATGGTAGTGGATTTATAGCCAGCGATTTTCGTTGAGTAGTAGGTTCGAATCTTGAGGCCACTAAAGACCCTCTGTGTATCAGGGACTGTGCAATTTAATTCTGTCGTGGCTTTGAGCCACGACAGTCACGGTCAAGTCACTTGACCAAGTGCCATTCTTGTCATTTGACCGAGGTTCAATAATTTCGTGGTCCATCACGAATAGCCCTCATGTGCGACGTTAATAAAACCAACCAACCATCAAACTAAAATGCATAACTGGTGATGTTTCACTTTGTACACTAGATACTCATATTTGAAACATAAGAACTTTTTATAATTGAATATTGACTAATTTTCGTCTTTAACAAATACATATAGCAATCATCATCATGCTCTGATCTTAGTCTCTAGGAAAATATGCGGAAACAAATGAGGTTGTCCTCTTTATTCAGGAGTTAAATTTCTCGTTTCTTTCCAAATAATGAAAACCAACGACTACTTTTAGATTGATTAACTTTCTTAATTAACTTTTTCATTTCTCTGTAATATACATACTACATAAGTAAATATAATCAAAAATGAAATCTACTTACGTACATTAAAATTTCGTAAATATAGTAAGAGTTAAGGTAAAGCGTAATACGCTTTTTGAGTATATACTATATAAACAATTTAATATTTGAAGTCCCTTACAATAACATGACATTTAAACTTTCAATTAATCTTATTTTACACTACGTTAAATGCATAAAAATATCACATAATTCTTTACTTTTAGAAGACATTTCAGCAGGCTGACTATTTTTGTTTATAATCAATAAAAACTATAAAAATCTTGAATGAAAAAGAAAAAAGTAATCCTGTTTTATTTTAATGCAAACGTTTATTAGATAGAAAGAGTAGGATTAATTAGTTGTCACTGAAAACAAAGATAAATGAATTGATCTTCTTTCATCTAAGTTCACAGACTCCCCAAGGGGTTGATATATCCTTCATTTAGATAGATGTGAAGCAATATCAGATTAACAAGCGATTTACGACTGATGGTGACAGATTTACTGTCATTACAACTGATCAAAAATAACACCTTGTTCTGCAATTTTACTCCCCTAAACTTTCTCATTATATTGGTAAAGGACTAAGTATAAAATTTATGCAGTTAGTGAGATATTTAATTTCTGAATTAATTTTGACCGAGTGATTATAGACTACATTGTATTTCGGGAGTATATTAAAATTCATAAAAATAACTTGGGATGGTGTTATTAAAATTACCAACTTTTTTCAGCTGTCAACGTATAGAATTTTTATTAATTGGCAGAATAGTTTTTTTCATGGATTTAGCATTTAAAGTAATTAGTCGATTCAAAGCTAATGCACTTTACGTCTTTCCTGCAGATACCCTTGCAATGCTTAGAAATTCTTAATATCAGATTGAATTTCAGAAAACTGCGAATCCCAAATATATTTATTGTAATCTCCATAATTCCATATCAACCAAACTTTAATCAGTTTATATGTTATCCTATTTTATTATATATACTCTATAACAAAAAAAGCGACGCACCAAGAATGAGTTGTCCGATTGTAATGATATTTTGTATGCAAAGCATTTGAACCGAACACGCAAAAAATTAAAATTTGGTGTCCAATGAATGAATAGAGGGAGCTACAGCGCATTGGAACTGAGCACTCATCAAGTGTATATAAGAAGCGATTCTCAATCTCAGGCTCAAATTTTTGTTTCATTGCAATTTGGGATACCTTTCAAAGACAGTAAAATGCCTCGCCGCGGGATTCGAGCTTATTAAGAGCAACTGTCAAAGTTTGCAAGAGCTCGTATCATTGGATTAAAAGAGGCAGTTTGAGCAAATCTGAAAATCACTCGTCATATGGGTAGAAGTGCTGCAGAGATTAGAACTTGCAGGCAAGAATGGGTGGACGATGGCAGATTTCAGCGTCGTGATGGTAGCGGTCGACCTAAGGACACAGCAGATCGTGAGGACAGAGTGATTGTCGGATCAGCTGTCACAGCACTTGATTCATCGTTATCAGCCAACAGACGTGCGGCCCACACCGTGACTATTTACAGACGGCTAATAGAGCGGAATATATGCTCGTACCGAACGTTATTCCACCTGCTACTAACACCAGCACACTGTCGATCCCGATTACAGTGGTGCTTAGCTCGATCAGGTTAGAATGCTACTGAAAGTGGACGTATAATGTTTAGCAACTACTCAGGCTTCCAACTATGTAGTGACAGTAATCGAAGACGTATCTGAAAACGTCCAGGGCAGCGTGCCAATCCTGCTTTTATTATTGCACGCCACACAGGCCCTCAAACAGGAGTTGTGGTCTGGGTGCCATTTCCCTTGATAGCCGGACCCCTTTGGTCGCCATGAGAGGCATGCTAACAGCACAAATGTACGTCGATGACATTCTGAGACTTATTTTGCTACCGTTCCTTTTGCAGTACCGTACTTATTTTCCCGCAAGGTCATGGCAGACCACATGCGGCATGTGTTGCTCTGAACTGTCTTACAGCTAGTCGACCACTTCCTTGGCCAACCAGATCTCCCTCCAATCAAGCATTTCCGAGATATAATGGGAAGGCGACTGCATCTAACAGGTAAAATTGATGACCTCGCTCTACAATTGGAGAAAATTTGTCAAGTAACACAGCAGGAGACCATCAGGGAATTTTATCTTACATCCAGGTTAGAGGTGGATCAACACCTTATTGAGTTCATTATTTAGTAATTTTGTAACTCTGAAATAAATCTTTCAATTTTTCTGAAATTTTAATCATTTTCTATTCTGTACATAATATTCCTATTTGCCAAATTTTGTCTCCATCGGGCATTTCCTTCTTGTTGGGTTTTTTTTTTTTTTTTTTTGTTATAAAGTGCACGTTACCCGGTTCCACACTAAACCTGAAAAATCTGCGACTGACGATGAATTGCAGTTTTTTGCGCCATCATAAGAAGACAAGAAAGGAACATTCCTGTTATCTCATTCTTCATATATATATATATAACTTTGTTCGATGATTTTGCAATTTATTAAACGTACAGTACCCACCTACTTATTTTTTTATACTTAAAGTAAAATTTTAATCATGAGTATAAATTGAAAATCACAATTCTGCATTTCTATTACAAGCATATAGAAAGAATGCACAAAAACAACTATATTTCCGAGGAATAAAGTACCAAATACATATAAATCTGTCTATTAATTTAAATTTGAATTTTATGATTTAGCGAAACAATGGCTCGTTTTGTATCAAAAATTATGTTTGAAATCAATATTCACACATATGCTCGAATCTAATAATGACCAGACATAAAAACCAGAATATTTTAATTACATTTAATTAATTCGAAGGAATATATAGTTTAATATCACTATTATCATTCTAATCTAAATATAACTTTTATTACTTACGCATAGCTTTTTTTAAAGAATGGGAAAGTAATATGTTCTATATATCAATCTATAAGGGAGTCATAATTTATTTCTTCTTTGAATTACATATAATTTTTAAAACTTTTATGAAAGAAATCTTAATAATATTTCCATTAACTTTTTTAAATATGTATAATCATAATATGGACTATCTTGATCGAAATTATTTTAATACAATATAGTGGACTCGTATTTAATTTCAAAATATATGTGTAGGAACTTATAACTTAAGAAAAACATACTTTATTCCATTATATATACAATTAAAATATCATATTCTAATGGTGCTGTAAATTTTACATGTCTAAATATTTAATTTCTCATTTTTGTATAATAAATTCTTATATGTATAATTCATATGATAAAATTTTAAAATCTCCTATTTCTTAGTTATACACTTGATCATATTTCTTAGTTGTACACTTTATATATCATATTTCTTATTTATACATTATACGTATCATATTTCTTAGTAATACATTTTATCTATCATATTTCATACTATGTTTTATGCAATATACTTCCTGACATATTTTATACATCATATTTTACAGTAAAAATATGCACATAAACATATTTTTCTTTTGGTCAGCTTTTACAAAAATAACGTTTAAATCTTAGAATATCCCTCAAAAAAACTAAATATAATTTGTTTTGCAGAAAGTTTTTAATGTTCACAATTACCAGTTGGATTTATGTATTTAAAATATGTCGAGTTTTAAAATATAAATAAAAATTTCACGAGAATGATTTAAAAAAAAAAGGAAAAGGAAATTTGCGCGTGTTTTAAACGATTGATGAACTAATGAACATACTTCAATCATGGGCGTGGCCAAACCAATAATTTCAGAGGGTTGGACATTCTCGCAGTGGAAGTGCCTAACTATATTTGGAACTTTCTAACAATTCAGAAGGCGTGAGGTACTTTCTATTTATATATTAGAACAAATAAATTTATCCAGACATGACCTGCATGAGATACAAGTTTCACTGAATTTGTTAATATGTTCTTTCTTGATACTTTTTGTGAATAATTCTTACGTTCAAAAACTATTGTTCCTTGTATAATTAGGATATATATCATATATTATATTAATTAATGATACAATGTACTTTATATTGTACATGCAATTCTTATGCATTAACATTATTATTTATTTATTAAAATTCTTAAAACTGAATCACACTAAATTTCTGAAATGTCGTGACAGCCTGGAAGTTACTTTTATTGATATAATAATTGAACTATAAAATTAATTTTCTGCAAAAAAACTCAATATTTATGCGATTTTTCAGTTGAATATTAGTGCGATTCGAATAAATTAGAGAGTATAAGGAGGCAAAATGTAGATAATTGCTTATTTTGATTATTTGATCGTAGTAATATCATTTTCAAAGTAAACGACAGTTCACTGACAGCACACACGTATTGTAATTCTTTCATACTCAATAATATAAAGTTTAATTTATTTTGATTCGTATAAATTAAAAAGCATAATATTACAGAACATATATAATTATTTTATCTGGTTTCTTATATTAGTATTGATATCATTTCAGAACTGCACAACTATTAGAAACATGCCTTGTAATTCTGAATAATAGTGAAATGATAATAATAATCATTTCAGTTAATAAGATAACTTACATATTATATAATATGAGGTTTAAAAGTGAATTTAATGTATGACAGATCCAATTATTCCCCAAAAAGAAAGTAGTGTCTAGGGAGAAAACAAAACTAATTATATCAACGCTACGATCCCTATATTGCAACGGTAATAATATTTTTACAATAGTTTCCCCATCTAGAAAGGTATCAGACATCATGAGAGAAAGTAATTGTTGCGGAGGATAGCTCAGATTAAATTAATCGTAAAATAAATAAGTAAGAGTGGACTCCCTTAGTTTTCATAAAACAACACGAAATTTATTTCTTTGGGCAACGATGTGAATTCAAATAGGTACATCAAAGTACATAATCATCATACGTTCACCTCACTAGTCCAAAATTACATTTGGACAAACTTTACATAACAATTCAACCAAGGATGCCAACAACAATCAAGAAATTAAGCTAATTATAAAAAGTTGCCAACACATGACAAATCTACTTTAAAATAGATGTTTAACATAGACTTCACATTTAACAGGCGCGTGCGAATATATGTTTAAAATAGATATTACATTTAACAGGCGCCACGGATTCCGTTCTACTCTCTAATACAGAAAAAAAAAATGAAAATCTTTCGACACAAGAAAGCACCATCTAGTTGCATGTACAGTAATGTTATCACTGGCAGGTTTAAAACCACTCCATATTTTCATAAAATGAACACATACTTTAGATACGTGTATGATGATCCTGAATACTTTCGCATGCAATCGAAATGAATATATCACGAAATAGACTTTAATAATGTGAGATTTTTCTGATTTATTAAACTGTAATGCAGTTATACTTTCCAAATGTTATTTTCAGATTGCTTCTTATTATCATTATTATATATTTAACTAGCCTACGATATAAATAAAATAATTAAAGTAGTAAAAAATATATAAGTTCTGAAATTTGTTAATTTTTTAAAGCATAATATGCTAATGAAAGTATGAACAAAGTTTATTTAACAAGGGATTGTTATTTTATAAAAAATTAGAAATGTTTATCAGTAAACAAGATAGCAAAATATAAAAAATATATAGAAATGTCTTGAGGAGCTAAAAACAATACAATTAAGAAATTGAACTGCAATATGATAAAGAATATTCAGTAGAAAAAATGTTATTATTATAATTAAAATTCTTATTCAATTAACGTTGGAATATTACTATCAGCATATCTCACTTTTGTAATTTTTGTTTTGAGCATCAAATATTTGATTTTAAAAATATTATACCTTATAGTTCATGAATAAAATATTGTTTATAAAATTATTTTATTTCTAATAGTTATATTTTATTTTTTTTATTTTAATATAGCTCACACTTCTTAATTATAACTATTATTGAAATTTATGATCAATTTTTTGAATATTTCTATGAAATGTGCTTCCAAAAATACATGTTAATTGAATACATATGCAATATATATATATATTTTCTTCTATTTCTTTCAATTATAAAATTCACTACTAAATGACATTCTCCAATACTAAGTGAATAATGATGAGTTTATGGTGCAAGATCCGAATCTTGTTATACTACATCAAACATTTGTCTGAATGTGACGAAAATAAATTTTTTTTAATCGCATTATAAATATGATGAATAATTTACAATGACTGATAAAATACTACGAAAAATGAGTGAATTAAAATCTTAAATACATAGTACGAAAATTTTTAAAGCTTTGGAACGTCAAGACGTGTATATAAAATGAATAACAAACACAAAATTAAAAATTAACTTATGCATAAATTATATAAATTAAATGTGCTTTATATGCTTACTTTTAGTGTTTCTAATTAAAAAGTACATAACCTATTTTTTGAATGAAAATCTCTCTAGTAAAAGAAATTGATTGTAATTTAAAAAGTTAATATGCTAAAAATATTTGCGAGTATATATTTTAAATTTCTTAATTTTGTTGATCGTGAAAATTTATTTTTGTGACCTAACACATTAATATTCTTAAGACGTATATTCTAGATATCTTCAAAGTAAACAGGAGTTGCTGACATGAACTTTACTCATAAATCAGTATTTTGGAAGATAGCTTACACCGTTGGTGAGATGCCAAAATCTAAACAAACATTACACGCTTTATATATCATCTAATAAACTTTTAATGAAAATATAGAATACGCCATTGAACAGAATAGATTAAAACCTTTTTGAATACTCTAATATATATATATATAATGGTATCTTAAAATTTAATGAATTCGTAAATGGTGTAATCTGTCTGTGCTTTGTATTAACATTCCTTTCAATATTTATTTTCACTGTTCATTTTGCAACACATTGATAATAAAGGATTAAAAAAACAAATAAAACCCTATTTTCTTTTATAATTGAATTCTGAAAATTGGTTCCATGTTTATTCAGGTAATTAATAGCTAAATTTATACATAGTAAAGGCGAATTATGATGGTAGTTAAAAAAGTACTAGTGTCAGAAATTGGTTGAGGTAATTCGTTTGTAGCATTGTCCCTTGATTGCTTATCGTTTTCTAAAGACGTCCCTGAATATGACGGATTTTGTATTCTTGTAATCGTTACTATATATTTTTCCGGCCGATGAGAATTGGACGTCGCACTTGGAAGCAGCACGAGGGGTATTGGCGACGGATTTCTTTCAATTTCTTTGGAGCAGATTCAACACGAAAGAAACCGTTATTTTTAATGTTGCTAGTCTCCGGTATAGAATGATGAATTGATGTCTCATCAAAAGTGACAATTCGAGACCAAATTCAACAACAACGGAGCTTGGCAGCAAAGAAATATTAATTTAGTGACGAATATTTGCCGTATCAAAACTGATTCATGTATCAGAAATAAATTAGCGTTGGTGTCGTTCAACATCTTGCAGCACACAATGGTAACACTAACATGCCTAAGCAATGCCCTGCGTAGTAGAAACAGGAACTTTTTAAACTACCCTCGGATATCAGATATCATAATTTTGAATTGTAGGATATCAAAAATGAGACCTGAAATGGTATAAGTATTTCCCTCTATATTTCATACCTAAGTCTGTAAATGATTTAATATTAAATCGTTCATGGACATAAGAATTTAAATGACGCTCAAAAGTAAACAGATGATTTAATTTTAAACTTATATCATAATATCCAACTTTGATTGCATTTTGTATGAGTGCTTAGGCAATGGAATTTTAATTGCTATTCAAAATAAATGTTGTTGCATACATTTCAAGAGGTTCACATCTAACTTAAGCAATTTACCTCGAAACGGAAAATATTAAGATCGCAATATGAAAATACTAATTTAATCAATCATCCAAAACATTTAAATGCAAAATGGTAAAAAAATATTACTATATAAAACTAAAAGCATGATAATATGTCTTATAAATTTGATTATTATAGAACTTACATCATTTTGCATCACAAATATAAGGAATGCTAAATCTATTCTAGTTTAAATGCATTAAAGGCTCAATGCAAGGTTATCGTATCACGTACTAAAACATGTGCTTTTCTGATAAAATCATAACTATTAATTGAAAATTACCATTAAAATTTTGAGATTATAGTTATTATATATTTACGAGTTTTAATGCTGAATAATATTTTTGGATATATGTATGAATCATGAAAGTGTCAGTGATATTTTCCTTATTTAACATCGCATTACATAATACACAAGGTGATAGGCTATGGGCTATGAATTGTTGTGCCATGCAAGACGATGGTTATGCCACAGCTGGTTATATCTCTTAAATTTCCCATCACATCGTGGGAGTGTAGAAGTATCGTAGAGAGATAATTTTTAATAACTGTGCCTAATCATAATTGCCAAAAGATAATAATTAATAATCATAAACTTTTTTAAGCAATGATTAGATACTAATTATTCAAGTAATAACTTTTTAAACATTATGAAAAAAATGCAATTGTCTAAACTTTGCTATATTTTTGCTGTAGTTAAAGTTTACATTTCGGAATTGTAATACCTGATTTGAAGTCCAAATTTCAAGACAAAAGTTATTCAATAATTAACTAACTGAATTACCTTAATATTAAATATATTTTATCTTATTGATGTATATTTTATTACAACACTGAAACAATGTCACTAATTTGTCAGTGGTTTCATTAAATTTGTTTTAATGAGCAACTAAGATAATTTCGAACATTAAAAATGGAAGACATTTTATTTTCCAGATTAATTTCTGTCAGAAATTCCCAATTTTAAATAAACTTAAGAGTGCAGAACATATTGATTATTATTCATTAAAAACGTCGAGTCTGAGATAATTAAATTCATTCAGCAACACAAAATGACAGCAAGGAACAGTCTTCGTTTTTTTAGAAGAGTTCCATTTGAAAATAGCGAATAAAAACGAGAGCACCTGTTTTATCGAAAGAAGAAGAAAAAAAAAGTTACTTTTTTCTTTTTTTAATTTTCTTTCTAGAACGAAACTCACGTTCTTCACAAAACGCAATCTCGCGTGATGTCAAGGGATCCCAATGCATAGACAAAGAAGTTTAAAATACCATCGTAATTAAACATTTTATCCATGTCTTCATGGCAAGAATTTTATCTCTTTCATATCTGTTCGAGCAAATTCTAATTATTCTGTGGTGCCGGTGAAGGTGCCGGTGAGAAGCAAAAAAGTGCGTTTTCTGAAATAAATAAAATAATGTTTATTTTGGTGTGGTGCATATATTTAATGTTAATTATTTTCTTGAACTTATACGCGCTTCCTAAAAGTTCGAGTGTTTTTCCTGCGTATTACACTCACTCAATTAGCATTTTGAAAGTCTTAATATACCCTGGAAAGAGTGATAGCTCGTGCTTTTCCTCCTTCCTTACAATTGTTTAATTATTGCATTCATCAACATATAAATAAGCATATGAATCTTCCTTGATAAAATGTTTAGTTTTTTTAAAGAAACTAATGAAATGGAACAAGAAAATTACCATTCATATTCTCTTCCTATCTGTAATATAATGAGAAAGATATATACAGAACTATAATATTTATTAAAATAACTTTTATTTGATTTTTTAAGATAATTGCAATAAAACTGTTAAACATATTTTTAAATGATTTTATATAAGTTTTGAAATAAAAAACGTTGATAAAATAATACATTTTTAAATTGAATATAAGGCTATCATATATACTTAGGTGTTTTATGAAACAAATACAGAGATAATTTCCACCTTTCATGATTTAATAAAGTCATCATCAAAAGTACTTTTCTCAAAAAATTGAAGTGCGAAAATAAAATATAATTACGCATGAAATTCTGATTAGTAGCAATAAGTTTCACTGACATAACACAACTTTTAAAACGTACTTTTGAAAAAGGTTTTAATTAATATACTAATGTATCAATTCCATCAAATCGAATCAAATAAATAGTATACAAATTTATTTTGATTTCCAATAAATCTGTATGATACTTTTTATCCTTCTAAGCAGTGAAATCAGTTATAACTTTCTTATTAAATTTATACATATTATATATTTCAATTGTGAATACTATATCATACACTATTAGCCATTTATTGTACAAAATTGTAAGCATAAAAATAGGTTTGTTTGTTGGTATATGTACGTAATTTGTTAGATATGACATAAAATTATTATTTCCACAACAACATAATATTCGTATATATATATATATATATATATATAGGGGGAGGGGGTGTATGTATATATATATATATATACTAAAATGGCTATCCCGCTTCTGTACTGTCGCATTTCTCTTTAATTGGAGTTCCCTAAATGTATTTAGTAAGCTTTTTCATAAACTTTGAGAAGACACAGTGAAATAAGACCAACGTTTTAACTGTCTTCTTACTTTCTAACTGTTCATCAAGTATAGTGAGATCTTAGAGTCTATGACAAGTTTAATGCAACAAGATACTACTTTTTGTCAAATCTTACATTTTTATTTGAATGCTCATGGTAATATGAATTCAACTGAATTTAAATCAGTAAAATTAAACTATATACAAGTATATAAATTATTGCGAATTTTTTCAAAGATATAACCAAATTGACTCCTTTTTTGTCTTATTTTATTCAATTGTGGCTTAAAAAAACTATTGAGTCCAGTGATGAATAAAAAAACTAATTAAAGAACCAAATGTAACCGTAATTGTTTCCGAAGTAGTGAAATACGTATGAAAGCTCCTGAAAATATGCTAAATTTCTCGATAACTTCCCATCGGCTTGCAGAACCAGTAATACTTGGATTAAAAGAAAA
Organism: Nephila pilipes; assembly: GCA_019974015.1. NCBI lineage: Eukaryota > Metazoa > Arthropoda > Arachnida > Araneae > Nephilidae > Nephila > Nephila pilipes. The sequence goes on from BMAW01068347.1 coordinate 926,378, forward strand.
AGTTGATATATAGCTTATTCGGAAAGAAAATGTGTGAGTAAAAACGAATTATTCTGCACAATAAGAATCCATACGTATACGGGTATATATTTGAACTGGTATATTAATTTTTATATGATGGGAAAACGGAAATGGAAAAAAAAAAAAAATAGAAATCAAATATATAACTAATTATTTCTTTGCAATATAAAAAAAAATATTTCTTTTTTTTTTAAAAAAGCCTTAAGTTAAGTATGCTAAAATATTTCAAATTTGATATTTTTGGATTTTGCAGTTAAAAAAAGAGAAATTTGCTCTGGATTTAAGGTACACTTTAAACAAAATGTACTAAGTCCATAATGCTTATATTTTCCACAGTATAAAATGAAGTTATTTTATAGACTGTTAACATAATATTTTTTCTACAGACTCTCACAAATTGTAATAATTGCACATATTTGCATAAAAATTGTAATTTAATCTTTAGCAAGTCACTTAAATTTTCAGATAATAACTATGCTCATTAATTATATAGAATGATATGCTTAAAACTACTCTGCAAGTTTTTAAAGCAATAAAAGAAGTGCATTTTATGGAAGATGTACCTAATGGTATGAACATGATTCACAAATGCAAATACGGCAATTGATTATTAATTGCTCATTTATATTTATGTATGCTTTATTTGAGTGAACAGATACAAAAATGTATATATATCTCCATGTCAAAAATGAGTTCCACTGCTTTTAATTTAAAAACCTCCTGAGTATTAAATGAAGTTGATATAAAATAAGCTCAAAATTCCTTGTTAAAGGTATCTCAGTTACCTTAAGTATTCATAAAGTATTAATGCATTCCAACACTTTATAGCTTATATCGTTCATATTTAATTTTAGGATCAGGCAACGCCCCATAAAATTTGGATCCCTCTTTTAAGACCAGTAACCTTATACGAACTTTCCTGATACTTTAAACGTCCCCACCAAGCGAAATTCTAGTCCAAAAATGGCCACTGCACCTCATCCCTTTTCGAAAATAGCCATTACTCGAAATAAGATGCACTGCAGGGCTCAGGCTAAATGGAATCCGTATCGCACACTCACTGTCCGACGTCTGATGATGAAACGGATCATTAACTAGGATTTCGTGATGTCTTAGTCGCCTGACCATTGGCTTGCTTTCAGCTGACCACTACGGCCACGGTACATTTATTCGCATGCAAAGATATATTAACCCATCTAGGGAAATGTCCAAGAGCCCCTAAAGCGATAAACGATGCCCATCGTTAAATGTGCCTTGAGAAAGCATTTCCAGAGTTTGGTTTGGGATGGACATTATTATCCCACTAAATACAATCCATACCTCAGTTTCTCAGGCATTTGGCTAATTGTTCAAGGAGCGAATTCGGGGAATCTAAATACACACAAACTCTTAGAGGAAACTAACTTATGAAAGCCACGAATTGATTAAGTATCTCAATGCTGAAAAAAAATAAAGTATTGATATACTTAAAGTATATCATATATAATTTAAAAGTTGTTTTATTAATTTAGATGAAGTAAATGTACCTAAATAGGGGTAAAATTTGAAACAATTTAAATTATGGTAGTATAATATATTTTTCTATATCAGTGGCATCCATTAAAATATTAATATATTTGTGAAGTAGAGTGCATTTTGTGTATTTAAAGTGCAAAAGAAGTAATATGTGAGATTATTATGACTAGAAGAAACGGATATGATATAAAAACATTTAGATTATAATTCATTTATAGGAATAAATTAATATATTGGATCTCTCTAGCATACCATTTTTTTCCAGTAGCATTACATTAGAATAATATTACTTTTTGTACTTAATATATATAAAGAAAATTACAAGAAGGTTACTTTGGCTATACGTAATGGTTATGCTTGATAAATTATTATAACTGCAATTCATTTTTAAAGAAGTTAAATAACAGTGTATTAGATCTATATTCTTTCCTCTCTTGTATACTATATATTTCCATCATGATAGACTCATTCTATAATAATATGATTATTACTTGCGATGAAAGATCAATTCTTTATCTAAAATGTTAAGGATGAAATATATGAGATTGATAAGGCTGTACATCATCTTAGCTTTTGATAAGTAATTAAGACACTAATCCATTTATCGGAATACATAACTCTATTAAAAAGTAATAAAGTCTAATATTGTGTATCGAATATATTTTAATAAAATATTTTAGGAAATATTTTATTAAAATTTCATTTGCTTGTATTCAAATAAATTTAAAATTTATGAGATATAGACAGTTACTGAATTAAAATTTCCTTTTATTTTCTCTCAGTAATTCATACTAAACAAATATATAAATTTGTACTGCATTATTTTCATATACAAGGATGTGCAAAATAAATCAATTTATTAAATCTAAAATGGTTATATGTTTTAACAAGTTTAACTGTTGTTACGAATTCCCTATTGCAGAAGTTAGTCCATTGGCTTATTTCAATTGCACATAATATTAAATTTTAAATTGTGATATGATTTCAGTGAATAATTAATGTATTATTTTTACATAAGTCTTTGTAAAAAAAATTAATTGAAATTAAAGTGACTCGTCCAAAAGCGTACAGTAATAAAACATCGTCAAAAATCATTAATTAATGTTACTATAACTTCATACCTGTAACACGTCAACCTAATACCTATATTTTACAAGGAAATCATGATACGATGATTTCGGACCTTTGTCTAAAATATAAAAAAATTGGTGTCTCCTCTTGGAAAGGCACACACTCTACTGTGGTTTGCAGAATATCAGTCAGTGATTTTCCCAACAGAATTTCAGAAGGGAGTTTCAAAAGTTTCTACCATCGAGTAAAACATTAAACACATGGATTGATAAGTTTCTGTCAGAAGGGTTGCTGTAATCCTTCGGCGGTGCTTATAATGCTGTTTCAAACAACAATTGGAAATGATATGCACTGTGCTAAGTAGCAGTCCTATGAAATCAATCAGGAGGGAATAACTGAAAGTGGAAGCTCCTTAATTTACGATGCATCATTTTTTGCTCAAGAAACTTCGTTTGCATTCTTATAATGTTCGAATTAGCCAGCACCTACAACCAAAGAACGATCCAAAAAGTTTGGAATTTGCTATACATAGTTTTCAATGAATTGAGAATTATTCCAAAATTTTAAATCACTTTTTTTCTCTTATGCAGCTTCATTCTAGGCTTATGGAAAAGTAAATAGGCATAACACATGAATCTGGCCTGGGAAAATTCCCATCATTTAATGCAATGTATTCCTGACAAACTAAATGTTATTGTATGGCGCTACATGTTACACGACCAGTTTATCGAACCCTTCATTTCTATTGAAATACAGCAACAGCAAAAGCTTATCTCCATATTCTCGAATAATTTTCTGTTTCATAACCGTCAATTGCAACCATCGATTATCTTTTATTACGGTGATGCTCTATCTGACTGAAGTTAAAAGTCAGAGAAATATTAAATTTTACTTTCCCAAACGGGAGGATTAGAAGAGATAGCCCGATATCGTAGCTCCCTCGTTCAATAAACTTTACCTTACTTTTCAAGGGAGCCATGTCAAAGGGGGAGTTTTTACCACATAAGTTAATGCTATAAACGAATTGAAAACCAGAATTACAGAACACATTTTTTTCCTTCAATAGCCACTGCAATTTTGCACAACGTTTTGCTTGAAATTGACCATCACCTATATTTTTACGAGATACCGAACTATCCCATGTAGATGTGTATTGATTTTTGTTCTGAAATTTGTGAGTTATTCTATCATATATTATGTTTCTACTTTTTTTAAAATTTATTTACATATAATTGCGTGCATTGACACAATCAAACAAAGTGCTTTTGAACAGAACACCCAGTACTTTTAATAATTAATGAATTTAATATTTCTAGAGTCAACAAATCTATAATTTTTCCACTTTATAGAACATTTAACTTGCATTTCATTGGATAAGCCTATAACTCTTAGAATTCTTTCCAATCTAATTTACAAGGTTAGCTTACATACGAAACCACTAGACCGCAAAAATAATATATATATAGATACTTTTCCGTTTGAAGCGCTCAAACATCACATCAAAAAATATAACAGGTTTTTATCTCTTTAGGCTATAAACCTTAAATATATAAGAAAAATAATTATAAATTAAATTATTTAAAAATGAGTTGTTTCTGTTTTCTAAAGTGCTAATATTTACTAGTTGCTTGAATAGTCTTCAAAGAGAAGAAAAATTCATACGGGCGAAATTTGCAACCGAGTAACGGAAAAGCATCGCAACACGTACACTAGAAATATTATTAGAATATCAATGGTAACGAGTGCAAAAATATAACAAAGGAAGAAGAATATTACTTCAGTCTTCTAACATATATTTTGGCTGTTTTGAATGCAAAATTTATGTAAAAAGAAGAGAAAGGGCGCGTGCATATCTTAAAGTCCATATGAATTTTTTAATTCCTACGCCAGCAGTTACTGAGTGATAAGGGAAACTAGTTCGAATTCAGATGCCCCTAAAGACCCGTCGTATAATTTGAGTGATACTTATCAAATCTGAAAAGACTTCGATAGTGGCTGTGGTGTGGTAGGAAGAAGAGTGCAAGCTCAGGTATATCAGAGGTTCGAAATTACGAGGTCCATCGTCAGAAGCCTTCGTTTTAGTATAAAGGCAACTAAATTAATAAGCAATCAATCCAAAAAATCCAAGTCAGCACTTTGACATAGCGTGGAAGTTTGAAAAGAAAAAAGCCAACTCAATTGTCATCCTCTTCTCTTGATTTAGGCTCAAAATTATGAGGTCCATCTCCTGTGGCCTGGAATTTTGGATACAGCTTTGAAAGAGAAGAAAACGCTCTCCCTACTTATATTCGGAATTATATCGTAATTAAAAAAAAGGAATTTAAAACCCTTATTTTGGTTTCGTAGAATTATGCCTTAGACATTAATCATAAAATGTAATACTTATTTGGATTCATTTTTTTACAATAAATATTTCTAAAATGTCATAAATGCAGCATAATTTAATATTTCTTTTATTTTATACTTCATCTCAGTTTGGCTGTGTCTTTTTTAAATTATTTCCTACACATCTTTGATATTAGTATTAATTAATTTTATTGTAAAAAAAACACTTTCATTCTTTATAACGAATTTTAGGAATTAATGTTATAAGTTTTTTTTCAATTCCCAAGATCACATTAGAATCAAATTTAAATATGTTACACATGCTATAATATCGAATAACTTATCACTTGAATCAGAGCAAGATGGATATGTCAGAACACTTTTCTGATATTTAATTTTTGACATCTGAAAAGAAAAAAAACTCCAAATTCTGTGGAAGTATTCAACACCTGCGGTAGACATCACAATTGAATTGTCTGGTATGTGTGAAAAGGTTTGAGAGAAATATGTAAACGAATGCAGAAAATCAATTTCCGGACATGTTCTTACCTGTTGTAAGTTGTATAAACATTTTCTTAAAAAATTCCATTTCTGCGTTGGTTAAAAGAAAGTCTAATTCCCAACTTTTCCAAAATTTTAGAATGAAATTCCATATGGTGACGTTTAACAGAAGTTAAAAGTATTCGTTTAAATTTTGAAATTTAAAAGCAGAAGAAAAAAGTAAAACCTTGACTTTAAAAAAACGTATAAAACAAATTACTTGAGATATAATACAATTCTTTCAAAATAAACAAGGTTTGGTATAATATTTGTTAACTTTGTAATATGTTTTTTGACTTACCACAATGATCAAAAACTGCCATAAGAATTAATTGAATATACTTCTTGGTACATGTGTTGTGCAAATTTCTGACGACGGTTTATAGATAAACCAAAAAAATGTTTCCAAACAATGCGATATTCCGACATTTTACGGTTAAAATGCTTGAAAATAAAAGACATTCTTCAATAATGCACATCATTAAATGACTGATAACATCTTTTTACACATAAAACATAAAATATAAAAGAATATCTTCTTTTCATAAATGCATTCTTAGTAAAATTTTCATAAGAACTTTGCAAATTTCCAAGCAACCGGGACTATAGATATGTTCCAAATTGGTAAATAGCAGTAACTCAGATGTGTGTGTGAGTGTGTGTGTGTGTATGTGCGATTTACAGAAGTTGCTCATTCATAATTTATAATATAATACATAATAAGCTTTTTATTAAATACTTTCGATAGTTTAGAGGAGAAAATCATATCCTCTAAAAAAATTTAAGAAATTTCACCTTTTATAAAAAAATTTAAATTGCATTTTTATTTCACAATAAGATTACTTCTTAAATGGAAAACTTAATTTAACTTTACTTTAAATTACACAACTTCACACATAGAAGTTTCCTGAAACTAATAATATAGAAAGATGAGAATTGATATTGCTCGTGAAATTAATTCGAAGTTTCAAAAGTTTTGCTTAAAATTTACTAAGAGCACACCAAAAATATTGTAAACGTACTTATTTTAAAACTTATTTACTAAAAAACAACTTAAATTAAGAACTGTTCTAATGAAGTTTAATAAAAACTTGTAAATTAAATGAAATACGGACAAAGAATTATACGTATCATGAAAAGTTTTATTTATTTTTGAGCATAGTATTTGTTTTCTTTATATATTCTACTTGTAAAAAGTTTAATCAATTATGTATTCTATCTATTTGTCAAAAAAATTAGAAGGTAAGAAATAAATATAAGAGAAAGAAGAATAAGAAATATGAAAACAAAACAAAAATTAAATTACAATGAGAATCATTAAATATTTTTAAAATAATTTTAATTTTCTAACCATTTTCTAAAGAGTTCTTTTTTTTTTTATGAAATCAAAATAAAGGAATTGAATTACTTATGTAATGGGAATTGTATTTAAAGAATATGTTATGAGCCAGCAACAAGTTGAAATGCAGTGAATTAGTAAATTTTTTTTTCAAAGAATTATTACTTTCTGTATATTTTTTTTGTCTTAAAGGGAATATATACGAATTAAAATTAATTTTTCTTTTTCCTTTTTTACAGGTAAGATGATTTTTCTCACAACGCTTGGTGAATATTAATCAGTTGTAAGAGAACGTAAGTTGAATATATAATGATGATTTTTCTGTATTTTACAGCCGATTTATAGCTGCAGTAATAGACCTTAAATTACATTTGCGAAAATTTCGAAAATTACAGAAAATATTTCGCAGAATATATCATTTTGTATATACAATAAAATTATTAATTTAATTAGATGGCGGATTTTTTAAGCAGTTTTTACTTTGATTTCTATTAAAAACCTAAACAAACGAGAATCGATAAAATATTATGTTTTAAAAGCTATATTATATTTCTAAAGAAATTTTCTTCCCATCAAATTTAATACGCTCAAGTGAAATAGTAGATAACAAATAATTATTATAACAGTTAGAATATATTTGCATCCACATTAACGTACTACAATGGGTTGCCAAATTAATGTGGACAGTCACATACTTTCCCAATTTGATGCTTTAAGCATATCTGATGCAATCATAAGTAGTTCAAATTATGCAAAACTAACTTAAGATGTAACTTAAATTTATTTATGCATATATTAATTTATTTTCAATATTGTGTATTAATTTAATTGAAATAATAATGTTTCTGACTTCAGTACTAAAATTTATTGAATTATAGATTACCCTGTTGTGAAATCTAAGTCCATCCATTCTATTGGCATCACATTAGGAGTTTACATTTCACCAATTAGCTTATAAGAGCCTTTCCATACAAGAAATCTTACTTTTCCGCATAATATTAAAATTTTAATTCTTTGGAGTTCTGAATCGAGGTGCACATCTTTCTCTAAGAAAAAAAAATCTTACACAAAAACGTTTATCTTTCAGACAGATAATTAGCAAGGAAAGATTATATATTTTTCTGTTATTACCAAATAAATTATTAACCAAATAATATTTTTATCCAGTAAAATATTAACCAATTTTACTGGATAAAAAATATAGCACTTTTTCTCCAAAGCAAGAAGGAAATTATAGCAGGAAAATGACACCAGCACCTAGTTCTGATAGTATAATCAAGAATATTTGTATATAAAATAGAAAAAAAAGGCTCTCAAGATTAAATCAGCTTATTCAAGGAACTGGGTTTACCATTTCTAAAAGAACCATCCAAAGTCAGCAACCGGAAGAAAAATTGTCTGGGAATCGTCCATTAAAAAAAAAAAAAAAAAAAAAAAAAACTTGTAACAAGAGTTATTTGCAAAACTTCTCGTAACTAACATCTGGGTTTTTTTTCTGATTTTATATTCAATTCTCCAGCTTCCTCAAAAGAAACATGGTTACGCAAATAAGGTAAATTTCAGAAGTGGTATATAGGTATAATCAAGTCTTATTAAACCAACAAAAAATTGAATTCGAGTTGTATATAAAGTTTGTGGTAATAGCAAGTTTGCCTTGAACAGTGCGTGGGAGTTTCGTGTGTCAGGTCCTTGGTGGTTGGTATTTCTCGAATCGCACTCTAGTAAAATTGTTCTTTGATATTTATAGAAGTTGTTAGTTCTCGGCAAAAAAGAGATTGAACTCGTAGAGAATATTCTCCTTGTTGGAGAAATGCTAAATAATATTTTGAAAAGTAATTGACTACATTCCTGCACTGTTGTGTGTGGTTATTTTAATTCTCTATCTGTGCTAGGAATTAAATAGAAATTCAGAATGCCTTTTAGACTAATATTTATGACGGTAGACAATATGGGTAACAGAGATAAGCCACGAACTAAATCAGGCAATGAAGATAGAACATCTTGCCTGGGCTCGAAGCCCTCATCATATCACGATTGAGGACTGAAATAAAGCAAATTATTAAAATTATTGGTATTTTTTATTTACTTTTAATTCCTTTCTGAAGCATTAACAAATTTATTTCGTAAATTTCATTTATGCTTCTCAGGCGAATGAATCCACATCTGAAACTTCGACAAATAAAAGTACCTTTGTTCAGTGATATCTTGGAGAAACTTTGAACTTTGATTGCATTATCAAAAAGATTAGGTCCATCCCTCAGTTATGGTGTGGACTGCTGCAATCAGTTCAAAAGGAGTTGGATGGATTCACATCTTACATGAAACCATAAGGCAAGATCGATAAAGAAAAGTATTGCAAACTAGTATTATACCCATTTTCAAGAGCAGCTACCAAATGGTGAAGATCATGTTTCTGTGGGTGATTAAGTGTCTTGCCATGACGCATGAAGTATTACAACCTTCTAAGTAGACAAAAATATCTCAATTTTATTCTCGTCAGGTAATTCACTAGATATTAATCTAGTAAAACAGATTTGGGGAATCACATACAGGGAAATTATCAAAGAAATAATAATAGCTGTAAGTTATTTAGTAGAAAATGTAATAAATGTATAGCATCCCAAATTCCAGATAAAAAAGGTTTCAAAATAGCAAGTAGAAAACATGACCAGGAGCAATAAAGTTTCGTTAGCAGCTAAAGGAAATGAGACCAAATTTTAATGCAATATATTATTATTTCTTTATTATTTTGCATAATATTTTTTTATTATTTTTTTTTGCTGCATTTACGAAGCTGAATGTATGTCAGAGCATAATTTAATAGACTTATGCAGAAATACAGTAAGCGTTCTCTTTTTTTTTTATAAATTTCTTTACTAATATATCAATTATTTTCTTTTTTATGATATGTTTGGTATTATTTATTATTAGTTTTATGAATAATTATCCAACAACTCACTTTATTTAATGAATGTTTTTACATAGCAATATTTTGAGAATAAATCAATACAGCTGTTTCTATACTAACTTAAGATAGTTTTATAACTAACATGTAATTTTGATAATAGATACCCCTGAAGCCTCGTACAATTCTAGTCAAATTTGTACCAGTCATTTCCAATCCAAATATTGTATGGCAAAAATGGTTGACGGGATTTCACACGAGTACCAAACTGGACCATATCGGGATTTCACACATGCATTTACACATTTTCAATAATTATAATTAATTTAATATTACTTGCCAAAATATTGAGTGACAAAATATTTTTATCTGAATTTTTCTAATACCAAATAATACTTAGCCAATTTATTTCATAGATTATCAAAAAACTAGTATATTAAGGCTTATAGAAGCGGAAAAGGTTTGCAAGAATACAATCATTATCAAACAGAAATTAGGCACACTCTCTAAATTTATTTTAACTAAAATTCATTATAAAAAAAGGTTACATAAAAATATGAATAGTCTTAACTCTATAGTATATTTGTAGCTCTCATAAAAAAAAATTTTATGAAATTTAATGAATTTCTTGTTAAATGTAAAGAGAAACGAATATAAATCCGCTCCTCGATTCAATATTTTATTAATTCAAAGCATATTAACATTGATTATAATGAAAATATTTATAATGTTTTTAATATAAAACTAACTGAACGTTTATTATATAACAATTATCAATTGTAAATTCGTATTTAAGTGAAACGAAAAATTCTTTCAATGGATTTTAATAAGCAACTAAGTTCTAAAATTTAAAGAGTAAACTCAAAGTTTTATAGAATTTACATTATACGATTTGTATATTTAGTTATATATTTTTTTAAAGTTCTTTGTTATTCTAAGTTGTTCTACAAATCGCACTTTAATACCAAAGAAATACAACTGAATTAAAACTTTCTGGAATTCTGAATTTTATTACTTAAAACAATTATTTTCACATAATATGAAGATTATTACTCAGAAAATTTTATTTCAGGCAAGCATATTTATATTTACCTAAGGCGCAATTCAGAAATTGCGAAATTTTTAAAAAAATCAAATAATAATTTCGTTCAACTGAGGTTAAAAAGTATTGATTAAAACTTGAGTTTTGTCCTTTTCCTCCTGAGATTTAAGGGTTATATGTGTTTAAAATACCATCAAATAGTTATTTTAAATTCATAAAATACTTTTTTGATAATAATTTAACAGATATTTGAAATAATTTCAAGTGCAGACACGTTAAATTATTTTTGAAGAATCAAAACATTCCTATTATTAACATCATCCAAATATGCTCTTCTATTAATTTATAACACAGAGAAATCTCTTGGATTACATTTGAAATATCTTAAGGTAAAATCATGTTACTTATTTAAACATTCTTTATTACATAGTATTATTTTTGAATTACACTTTCGATAAAATGTTACAGAACACTGTTTAATCAAAGTCTCTCATTCAAGTACAAGTCTCTCATTCATTACAAGAATAGCTTAGAGAATTCCCATATATGGGATAGATCGATGAATATGAAGAGTTTCTAAATAACCAGTTTAGCCGTGAAGATGTGTAAAAAACACGCAAATAACTCTTAATCGTTAATTACCACCACAATTAACGTCTAACGAGTTTAAATTCGCTTTCGCTCCAACGCATAATTTCGATTCCTTCTCATATAACCCCAAGGCAAACAATTTGGACGAAAATTCCTCTGCCTCATTGGAGAACTGATGAATTCGATTAATATCTGATTAGAGATACGTGAAGCGCTCATCAGTTGGAATTAATGCCACTGAGCTTCACCAGGAAACGAAAGAAAGAAAAAAATACACCATCCCCCAACTGAGAAGTTAGCTGCCTCAGAGAATCTAACGCACAGGACTAATGGTGGCTGCGTAATTGAAAATAAAGTGTGCCTAAGTAGTCTGTTGGACATTCTGGAGGGAAGAGTTAAGTAAAAATGGGGTTTCTCGTGTATCCACTGATGCAGAGACTCTTGAGATTCTTAGTTTCTTAATGTCAAAGGTACCAATTTACACAATCTAGCTTCTATGCATCGTTAAGAGGAAAGTTTCCACGAAATTTTTCCTTCGAAACGAGATATTCTCAAGTGTAACTTGATAAAACGATTTTTAGACTGGAAATTAGTTTCCACGAGCAGCCTAAAGTCCTTCAAGGAGTAAATTTAATAACGATGAATAATTCATACATTGCTGAGATTCGACAAATACAAATTTCTTTTGTTTAATATTGAATTAAAACTAAGTTACAATTAAGTTCAAGCCACGTGTTGCAAGTAAATTAGTCAAATATGGAGGGTTATACCATACATAAGTATTTAGGGATAAATAACAGAAATCATAACTATAATGAAAACTTTTAGAGTAACCGGAGGCATTTGTTTACACATATACAGTAAACAAATTCCAGTGTATATTAATGGGACCTCATTGAAATTCTAGTAACTGAAAGTAAACTTAAAATTCAAATTCGGTTTTACAAAATATTTTTGATTACATTATTTCAAACGATCAATTATAGGAAACTCATTAAAATCAATTTTACTCCATAAGAACGGATAAAATTGGATATTTTAAGCGGAGTGTATGATTCGTTTCATTTAAAATAACTGAGATGAAAACTCATAGGAAATTTGAATTTTAAGGTGCTTAATAAAGGTTTTTGTACATTAATTGTTATACCATGCAAATTAATTTAGAGTGGATTGCTAATATTTTTACTAATGCAAGAAAATCCATTTATATTTAATCTTTTAGATGTTTCATAAAATTATAAAAACTCATTTTTCTTCAGAAAAATGTGCATTTAAAGATTTATAAATTCCTAATTAATAATATATACAAAGATTTT
>BMAW01068347.1:939442-994592 GCA_019974015.1 Nephila pilipes
TATATAAGTATATAATTATATATATATATATATATATATATATATATATATATATAATAAGTGTGGAAGAAAACTAGTATATAACTTAAAAATAAAGAAATTATCAAAATATTAATTACTAAATAACAAAAGAAGAGAAAAGTAAATTAAGAAGAAAATAAACGTTAATAGAAAAAACAAAAACAACATATTTATTAACTAGAAAAAACAAAAATTAAAAGATTAAAAAAATATTTTATAATCAAAAGTTATAATATCTAAAGAATGAGGAAAAATACTACCATTTAAAAAAATTTAAATGCATATGATTAAAATATAAATAATTTTAATCTACAGAATTAACGAATAAACAGATTAAAAAACCCAAAAAAGTAAAAAAAAATATATAGAAAATAAACATAAATGAAAAATGGAACTTGTAATCTGTTTTAAGAAATTAAAATGTAAAAATGCAATATGATGTACTTAAAATATAAGCAAGTCATTCCTTAATAGATAGCCAAACTCTCTCTATAAATATTTTGTTATATTATGAATATATATTATATTTTTTGGTTATGAATCAGAATCAGTTTGACTAAACAATCAAATAGCTGGAAGAAGAAAAAAATATTGAATAAAAATTCACATGTAAATCTAGAAAAAGATCATAGATATGTGTCATAAGCAAAATATAAAATTGTTATTTAAGAATACAGAAAAGATTAAAGAAAGTAAAACAAAAACTTACTAAAATTCGGAACTAATTCTATGCAGAGCACTTTAAACTAATATGTCAGATAGCACGCGCATTCTCAAATAAAACGAAAGTGAATGGTAATACTATCAATCAAAATATGTGAATATTTAATGAAATTAATTTAAGGATCTGTCTAAATTAAATATCTAAAAAGAAAAAAAAATGGAAAGTAGGAACTTTTTATAAAACTTGATTAAAATAGAAAATTTAGAATAAAAAAAAAAACTACAGACTGTCTCTAATTTTAATTTCAACTTCATTTTGCATTTATACAAAGTTAGATATAAATTTAGTGCGTTTTTAATGCGTAATATTGGATGCAATATTCCAGTTAATCATCGATAAAAAGATGAAATCTATTTTACGTATTTGAAATGATAACTAACTGTGCATTTTTTAATCCTTTTAGCCATAAAAAATGAATATTCGAGGAGCAAAAGCAAGTTCTGCATGGATTCGGCAGCTTTTCGCGCTTTACTATCTATGAACTCATTAATTACCATATAATTGCTGCAATAGATAACTGATATTAGTTTTACGTAAGCTTTCGGAAAAACTTAACAAGTTGGTCAGTTGACACTGGCGATGGATTACAATTCGTTATAATTTTAATAAGAGTACCAGTGCCTTGTATTGTAAGATTTTGTAGTAATGAAATTCTTACAGCCCCTATAATTGCCAATTTATTATTTTTTTTTCTGAATAGGGCTGAATCTTTATTAAGTAGTTTTATATGTATTAAATCAGCCTATATATGATTTAAAGAATGCTGAAGGCTCTTTTGTCTGCATGTCACGTTGAGTTTATTAAATTATTAGACTGAATTACTCTTGTTGACAGTGGTATATGTCGTATTCGTATTCGTCTCAAATATGTTTAATTATTTTTAGAAAAATTTAATACTTCACAGGTACAATGAGCTCCGACAAAATTACTACTTCGTCAGGGTCGTAGCCAAACTCACCAAACATGAAAGTGAAATAGGTAAATAAAAGTAATGTAATATTTACCAATAACTATTACGATACTTACATCGCATATTAAACCTATACGTTAACTAGAAGTAGGAAATACACTTCTCTTATATAATTGATTCCATTGTTATGCTTTTATACATATTGAACTGTTGGTTATACCATTTGATGGATATCGACACTTCTGCTCAACAGTACATACATCTTTAAGAAATTACGAACGTTTTTCTAGAGCCGCTGAGCCAATTTCCCACGGGGGGGGGGGGGTTTTAGTCATCCAAATCTTCACAATGTCCTAAATTTAAAGAAATTAAAAGAGAATATTTTTTTTAAGAAAAATGTGACTTCTCTTCCTACAGAGACACTTTCTTCTAGTAAATAGTCATAAAAAATATTTTGCAATTGTATTCCTACAAAAAAAATTTTATATTTCAATAAGTATTACATGATTTGTAGCTGGACAGGCGTGGCTGAAAGAACACCATTTCCAAGCATTTTGCTTTTTCGATGATTTTTTGCTTGACTCTACTTATCAGAAAGCTACAAAAATCGCCGCATTTTCCCCTTAAGTCTACAAAGCTTCTTCAAAAAAAGTACTAAATACACTCTTAAAATGAATTTATACGAATACTAATTTGCCTAATGTAAACAATAAATATGTTATTTTTGCAACTTACTATGAAAAATGTTTAGTAACAAAAACAAGAAGAATAAACTATTATTTTTTTTAATTTCTTTATTACAAACTAAAGAAATTTAAAAAAGAACAAAGGTTTCAAAAAAGGAAACTCAATGAACAACTTTCATGTAGTGAAGTTTGACGTCGAAAAGTTATGAGAATGAATTCAACAAAAATGGCCAAAAATATCCTGTTAGAACGAATAAAAATATTTGTCCCTCGGCTGTTCATTTTATCGGCATCCCACTGTGCTACAGAATCTATAAAAATATCTCAGGAAATATATACCAGACAGTAGCGAATGCAGAAAAGGATTTATGTGTTCTGGACAAAGGCCAAACTATTTAAGAAAGGGCAATTTTAGAATCCTTGCTTCTATTTCTACCTATTTCTGACTTTTGTTGTTTTTCCATTATATAGAATGATTTTGTGGATTTTCATTTCAAAAGAATATTTTTATCCAATGGGATTAAAATGGCAGATGTTGATAAATCAGTTTAAAACTATCTTTAATTTACAATTGTTGCCTAATCCATAAAATACTGTTGAGAGATAAAATATTATAAAAACAAAAAGAAATATATGGCGAATATACAAAAGGATATTATATTCAGAAAAAAAGTACAAATGTAAGACTAATAATTTATATTGCAGTTCCTTTCGAAAGATATTAAAATTGATAGAATTAAACACTCTTTCTAAATAAATAAAAATGTTCAAATTATAACTAATTTCGATTTTTGTAAGTAAAATGCTTGTTTAGTTGAAATTCGAATGTGAATTGTTAGGTAATTCAGCTTCAGGAAATAAGAAATTTAAATGCATAGAATGACTTAAAATTATTTGTTGTAGAAAAATTACCGTTAGTTAAAATTTTATTAAAAAAAAGAGTATAATTGATGCATTAAAAATATCCAAAAGTAATTCAACGGTAACGAATAGAAATAATTATTATTTATATGAAATTAAATTATTCTCAAACCTAATTATTTTTTTCATCTAAAGTGATAGGCATAATTTTATAAAAGTATTTACATCACTTAATATGTAAAATTATATATACTTAAAATTAATACATGATAATAATATGTTTCTATTATGAAATAAAGGATAATATATTCTACGAATAAAAATAACGAATATTGAAATTGAGTGTTCTACATCAATTCCTGAAAAGTCCTGATTAAAAATAATGTTTTGATGAAATTGGCATTGCACCAGATCAATGAAAAATACATTAGTGTAGTACTTTTGAGCCATAGAAAAGTGACCAGAGTAACATAGAGCATCATATTTCTTACTTTCACACAATACGAGTACTAAGTTCAGTTCAGTAAGTATAATTCCCTTATATTCCTATTGTGTTTGAAACAGATTTTCTCTCAAGCCAATATTTCAATTTTAACATCACGTGTCAGGAATATTACCGCATTAACATCACGACTTCAGCACCCATGAAAAGGAAAAGGGAAATTTAATAATTTTTCTGGCTTCATGTTTTGTATTTCACCTTAAGTCTTTCACTTTTTGTATTTCACCTTGTTTTGTCTTTCACCCGTCTACCGTTCATTTTGATTTCAGGAAAGTAATGTTAACCCTAAAGAATTTATACTACCTCCTCAAATCTTTAGTATTTTATCTTATGGGTTACAAAAGTACACTCAAAAGATCAAAAAAAAAATATTGAAAATTTCTGAAGAATTACATTTTGCCCTCCAATTGTTAAAAATATTTTTATTCTTATTTTATTTTTTCATTTGTTGGAGGGCAGGGGGGGGTCTGGTCTTTAAAATACTCTAAAATATTTTCTAAATTCGGAGAGAAAATAGAATTCCGCAGAAACCATCATTATTTTTTGCTCTTGGGGATGCACTTTTTTGCATTCAGTTAGATAAAATATTTGAGAACGATAGTAGAAATTCTAAGGATTAACATCTTCTTCACAAAATCGAAGTAGCTAGCAGATGGGAGCATTACAAAGAATTTTGGGTACTGGGTACTTCTGTTTTATTCCAGGTGTTACCTAATTTATATTTACTAAATTAAAATGTAAATTCTCTCTTTGTTTTTCTATATCATTTAAGTTTTATCGTAGCGTGTAGTGATAATCTATTGAAACATCAAATCATCTTTCAAATTTTTAGATCAATATCATTTGAAATCTTTAGATTAATCAGAATGTTTACAAAGCAAATTTACTGAATTAAAGCTTTTTTTTTTATTTTGGCTGTCTTAAAATTGATAATGAATCATATTCCATAACTCTGTAAAATTATTACAAAATGATGTTATCTTCTGTTTTAATTGTTCTTACCAAACACAAAATAATTCCCCGTATTTCATTTCATTTGCATACGAACATTTGAAAAGGTGATTTTATTAAATCTAAATTATGACTTTGTTTGAATTTAATATTGACATATACATTTTTAAGCAGCAGACTTAGAATGCAACAAAGAAAGTGTAAAAAAATGTGCTGTTTAAGTATCACCAAGGAAAAAAAATGTATGGAAATAAGTATTCCTTCTTATCTAAATATCAATTCAAATACTCTGCTTATAACCGTATTTAGGTCAATAAAAACCATGAACAAATTTGTAATCTATTTTTTAACACCTGATCTTTACAATAAACAGCAATTCTAAAAGCGAATAAAAAGTAAACATTTCTGTAGCAAATTCTTACTTAATCGCACTTTCGGTTTATTTCTATTACCTCGTAAAAATATTAACTGTATTTTTATTCTCCGACACTCTACAGCCAATTTATTTTTTGTCCACTTAAGCAAGTTCGAAAACGTTTTTTTCTCCCATACTAAAGATTAAATTTTATATTATGTGATCTAGAAACCCCTCCATCGAAAAAAAAAGGCAATTATACGTTGCGTAATTTTTCCACACGAAGCGTGTGACGTTGACAGATTTAATTAGAAAATAGCGATCAATAACTAAATTACTAAACAAACTCAAAACACCAATGCATCAACAAAAAGTTATCCAAAAAATATATTTCCACGCAAAAGAGTAGGGAATAAAAAAAAAACTGCATTCGAACTTTCAGAGAATTATTATGTTCTAATGAGCAAAAAACATTAGTTTCTCTCGTATGCAAATTATCGCCAGTAGCTAATTGTTCAGTAGCCGAATCGTAATTGGCTTAACGGTTACTGTAACCCATCATGAAGGGAGCCATGTTACATTTTTATTCTTTGCGTTAATGACTTTGACGCCATATTGAAAGTTATTCTTTTTCACTCAAACCGAGAGAACAAATGTATTTTTTTTTTGCTTCTTTTTGTTTTCATTCCGTTTTGAGAGTTTATTTCCATGTTCGAACAAAGCTATTTGATGTCGGCTTACGTGCAAAAATGGAAATAATTTCTGTTATCTAATTACAAAGCAAGTGAAATTCTAATTCTTTATAATTAAAACCGGGCGGAGCGCATCACAATTAATAAATTGAGTGGTGTTCGGAAAAGTTCGAACTTTCGAAGCCGTTGGCAGAAAATCATTAATATAATTGCTTGTGCAAATGAAATTAAGTAGGAAACAACATTCTTTGCTGGGTTTAAAATATCTTCATCGCAGCTCCTGCAGTTACATTTTTACCGTTCGTTCTGTTTAATGTGCTGTCATTAAAATGAAAACGATAGAGAGCAAATCAAAGGGTTCATTTGTACTTTTTTTTTCTACTTGTTACCAAATCGCATGAGCTTTTCTATTTAAAATTGTTAGTTATTTTGAAAAAAAAAATTCATTTTAAAAGATATGCTTTGAAAGATCTTTGTGACTAATTTCGCTAAATGCCTTATTTAATGACTCGAGGTACTGAATGTCAAAGAGTTTAACAAATTACGTGTTGTCATTATACCTAGAATAGTCTTCGATTTTTTAAATACGGAAAATCTGCATTTTAAACTGCAAGCCATTTGTCTGATTATGACACATTTTAACTTGCAAAATTTGGACTGTAAATTTTTAAGAAAGGTATGTATTTAATAAAACTTTTACATGTATTTTTATTTTCCTCTATTTTATTAAGTATTAATTAATTACTCTTCTAAGTAAAGATTTATACACGGTATCAAAATCTTTGATTAGAATGGAAGGGCTAAAAATACAATTAAAAATGTTTTTAAAGACATACAACGTCGTTAAACTAATATAGAATATAATCCTTATTAAAAAGGAAATAAATTTTGAAATGAAATATCCTATTAAGTATGAATTTTGTGTATAATATTAAATTAATCGTTTTTTTTTTTTTTTTTTGATAAAAAAAATTTCCTTCAAATCTATTTTTTTCCATTTTAATATTCTTAATGGTGTAGTAAAAATGTAGAAAAAATTCAAAAATAAAATAGTTTCCCAGCATAAGTTTTGACATTTTTATTAGCTTATATAATTCAATATTTTAAAATATTCCTTAACTAGTATAAATTATCATTAAAATTAAATTTAACCTTACTGAATTTTAAACCAATAATCTCATTGTATCTCAAGAAATATTTGTAAACTATTCATTGATATTGTTGTGGACATGTTTATTCAATATGAGTAAATATTTCAGTATAAATTATCTTTAAATCTGCACATGTATTTATTTGATAACATTAAAAATGTTTCAATCAATTTTACTTTTTTTAAAATTAATTAAAAACTTAAAACCGTGTACTAAAATACCCTCAGGTCTGCATTTTATGCAGGAATCATGCATTTGCTCTCACTTTAGTGCTACATTCACTAACATAAATTGCCGCAGTGACCATTTTCAGTTTAGAATGCTTCAATTTCAAAGATGTCCTTTCAAACTTTAAGGGTTTGTCGTAAGCCTAATTGATTCCAAGTTCAAATATTGGCTTTATTGGAAATAGTAAAGTTTTCGATATCGGGAAAAATCAAGTGAAACAAACGGGGGCCTCGAGATTGGGATCATTCTATCCAGTATCGATATCAATAATGACTTCAACTTTGCGAACAAAACTTTTTAAGCGGATCATTTAAGACAGTCCTTAAGGGGAACCCTACATGTTCCAATAATACTGCCATTACTACGATTCATTGCCCCATCATTAACTAACGTACACGTTCTCTACGTGTTTTAACATTTTTACTTGATTGAACGTCATTTCTTTCATGGGAAGCACGTACAGAAAGTGATGTTGGAATAATGAAGCATTTACTAGGTTGGTTGGTTTCATAAACACCTGTTATTCTATTTCGGGATGCTAAAATATCATTTTGCTAATAAGCCTCGAAATTGCATCAATGCAGATATAACGGGAATGTCGTTCTTACAATATTATCGGCTGAAGAGCCTCCTTCTTAAATCACGCATTTTGTCACATGACGTAACATAGAGTTCAAGAATAATTTAAAGTAGATAAGACAGTTATAAAATAACTATAGTCTATATTGAAAAGATTTCTCTATTGTATTACAATGCATCATTTTAATAATATAAATGAAACATTTTTTGATAAGTTTCTCTCAACTTTGCATCTTTCCCTCTCTCACTTTATAAATATATATATATATATATATATATTCCTTCTCACAATTTTATGGTAATACTTTACTTAAACTTCATATCGTCTATAGAGCGTCATTCTATTAGCATGTATTTTTTCACGTAACTTTTCACAGAATGGTAGAATAATTTTAGCTAGGTGTAGTTGAAATTGACAAAATTTATTAAGAAATATTAAATTATCTTATAATGCAGCATTTAATGCTCCAAATGGTTCAAAAGTTTATGTTGCAAGACTGACAATTCTTAAGACTTACACTAAATTTTTATTCATTATGAATTATAAATCTTCTAATAAATATCGTTACCGAGGTTACTGATTGATCATAGATCCAATTTTGTGGTCAGTATTGTTTCAGTTTATTTGGTGATTAGTACTGAATGTACTAAAATCTCGTTATTTAAGTTTAATCTGTCGAATTAATTGTCTTCTCGCAGAAATTTGGAGAATGCTGTGTCATTTCATAGGTTTTGACCTCATCGTTTGACAATATTTCAAAATTATAAGGTCCGTCGCTAGTGTCACCATGTTACTTAAAAAGCAGAGTTCATTACTAATCAATCATACAAAACGAAAAATATTTATTCCAGATTAGATAAATACTACAGTTTAGATAAAAAAAAATAATTATCTCTTTAATGATTTAAGAGCTATGATGACCGTATTTAAAATTGACATACATTGTATATGGATGAATCTATATATGTCACTTCTCTAAGCAATTTGATGATTCCATCTACTATAATATTTCTGAAGTTGCAGAGCTATGTGGCTACACATTTTATTAAAAGAATTCAAAAAAGCATTAACTAAGGAAAAAAAGAATTGAAAACCTGAACAACTAAGAAAATTCAGAAAGGCGGAAGTGGGAATTGCGACTCCAATGTGCGAGTCGAGGTTGATATTGTTCCATAAATGTAAAATTCCTCTTTAATAGCCGTAACAGAAAGACTTCGTTTCACTTCTGTTAGTCCATTTATTCGTAACCGTTAGTACAACACTAATGTTCAGCTGGTTTGCTTCTCCGTAACTGTTCGCTTACTGCAAACTTTCAGATTATTTGTTTCTTCATAACTGCTATTTCACCGCTAACATTCAACTGGTCTGCTACTTCATAACTGTTCATTTGTTCCCAATTTTCAACTGGTCTACTTTTTCATACAACTTGTTCATCGATAACTTTCAGTTGGATTGTTTCCTCGTTTCCTTTTCACTTGCTTGCTTCTTCACAAATGATGGTTGATATTAACAGTGATAAGAGCGAAATGATCATAAAACATCTCAAATCACTTTATCATCAAATTTGCCCATAAAAGAATATCTTTTAAGAGCCTATTGTATGAAATTGCAAGACTGGCGAATGAAATATTATAATGAATCGCATTATATATCACATCTTCTGTAAATATAATATTTAATCTGCTTTGTTAAGAAAATGCAATTAATTTTTTTTTTACATTGAACTTAAAAATTATAAAACCAGAACCGAGTCATGAGAAGAAATATTTTTGATTATTTATTTATAATTATATAAAATTATAAACATTATTGTATATAAACGTTAAAAATGCGTGCAAATTCTTTGTAAATGTTAATTAACCAATGTAAGTTATTAACTGAACATAACTTTATTTATGAATAAATTTAATTAAACAATTTAAATAAGAATTCGAATTATTATAAGCTGAAATGTCCTTTTAAGTATTTTTCTTGTTCAATTTTCTTCTAATTTGGAAGATTTTTCTTTATCATTAAGTTACATAAACTGTGTGGCGAAGTTATTAACTAATCACCAATGGGTATTTCCTAAATAGTTCTTGAAAATTGCGAATGGTAAACTTGGAAGTGCTCCAGAATCATCAAAATTACTACAAATAATATCGATACTACATAACATTTTTAGTATTAGGAGCTGGTTAATTTAAGAAATCATCTTATTTAATGCTTTCATTCTAGTGCTTTCAAAAATGCAGATTATATACATTATTGAGTCATTTGAAGAGAAAAGAAGAAAAAATAATATTCCTTATCAAATCATGAAATAAAGTATAAAAAAATAGAGTAATATCGAAATAATCCTAATGCGATTCTTCTTATATTCATTCAAGGAATTACATATAACTAACGAACAAATTAAACCAGTTTCATAATGAATTACATAAAAGTTGCAGAAGCTTTGCTTAGATTCCTCTTTTTCATTAGTAACAGAAAATACTTTTTATAATTTTTGATGTAGTAATAAGACATCTTATATTAAATTTATCTTAAGAAAAAAAATTCATAGATTAATTTGTAAAATCAAATAAAATGGTAAAGGAAATTAAAGTCCCATATTAATAAAGCTCATAATTCCATATGATTGTAATTAAAAAATTGTAATTTTCAATTTATGTCCCGTCAACTTTCCGATTATATTATCAATCATTAATTGATAGTATGTAAAACAGTTTCGGATATTTAAAATAATCCTCATCATTTGTCCCTTATGTTATCATTTCCCCACTGGTAGATAAGAATTAATGGTCCATCAGTGTTTGTGTAGCTGTAAGTTTCAGTTTAATGAATTTTATAAATAACATAACTATACCTAGATGTTTATTTTATACAGTCAACGTAAATTATTTGAAATGTGCAAGGCTGAATTTTAAATTATAGAATGCTGATCAAATCTTAGAAAATCTCATACTGTTTTACAATAATTTCACATGAAACAAGTAATTCAAACAGATTAAAGCAGAATCGAACAAACACATAAATTACGCGACAAAGAAGCACGGCGGAAAAAAAGACTAAATGGCCAAGAAATGCTAGGTTTTACACTAAAATTAATTTGATTTATGAATAGAATGTGCTTGAATTCTCAACTAATGTTTACATGGGAAACATTTGCTTCGCGAAGAGCTTCTTTGGGATAAATTAGGATTGAGCTTTAAAAGTAATTGTAAAAAAGCTTATGTTCGACTTCTTCTTGACAAAATGCTTATTATACCTATCAGTAAAATTCTATTATTAAGTATTCCGTTAGTATTTAGTATTATTTTGTTATCTGATTTGATTAAGTTTCTTGAACTAATTTCAATTCTGAAACGTATTCTAGGAAATATTTAATTGATAGTAATCTTGTTTAAATCACGCACTTGTACTCATAGTTTATGTGTAGTAAATCCCATTTGAGTAGCTTGATAACTAATAAAAGTAGTTTTAAGCTGTAATATTCTTATCAATCTTTTTTTTTAGTTAATTTAAAGATGTATCATCTCAAAAATTGTATTCTCGTAATGCAATGTCCAAATTAAATATACATCACAACATCTGATTTTCTGCAACTTCAGAACTCGACTTCACAATTCCCTAGTTTCCTAGGAATTAAATTTTTGTTGCAAATCCCTGATAAAACGCATTAAACTACTTCCGTTTTGGAGAGAGGCGACATCGTGAAAAGTTGCAGAATCTTCTTCGAAACCAACAAAGAATGATTCATGAAGCCAAGGGTTGCTTGTACTGTGGAGGGGCGATACCGTAGTTTATATGGAATCCAGTCCCTTCCCTGTTGTCCTAAGTATTTTTGCTCACTACACACTTTCAGGTCATTTATACCTTAAATCTTTTCACTGGGAAAACAAACAAAGAAACTGGAGTATTTTGTTACCTCTTCAAGTACACGGTTCCAGTTGGAAAAACTCTTGGATCTTAGTATAAATCATTTTTCTAGAGATTTTCAAGTGTTGACTTTTTCTCCAGATAGTTTTCAAGGCTCCGGGTGCAATTTTCTTACTTTCTTTTCATGTTTTCTTTGATAAATGTATTTTGATTTCGGATTTTTGTTACACAGCCAAGTATTCTCGACTTCAGTTAGGACATTTTCCCATTAGTTCTAAGACCAGAGCTTGAGTTCGGGGCTTTCTCGGTTTGAAAGAAAAGTGCGAAATTTTCGAAATGCGACGACAAAATGCTTTTTTATTATCTTGTTCCTCTATTTTTTCTAGTTTTGAAGAAAATGCTTGTAAGTAAAATGCATAATGGAATTTGATAAAACTGACGGTAAAAACAGTAATGGTCTTAAACAAAAGCTTTTGTTTCGAAGGAGCTCAGTTTTTTAATATTTTTGACTTTTTTTTGTAAACCGTGTTTTGGTTCATAAAAGGAGAAAATATAAGTCTTAAGTAAATTTTCGTGTTTAGATCCATTAAAAATTTCTTTTGAGATCACTGTAAATTATATTACGAAATATAAAAGCAACAGTTAAATTTTTTACTGAACAATTTAACACAAAGAGTGTTCAGTCTCTAACAAATGTTGAGGTACTAAAATTATCATGCATGCATGGTTTTGCATAATTTATATTATGTTATAAATTATATTAAGATATCATGATATTTATGATATATATTTATCTTCAAGAGATGATATCATATTGATATTACATTGAATACTCAGATTAAGAATATGTTTAAAAAAATCTATACGAATAATAAAAACACAAAATGTAGATATATTTCTGATTTTTTTACTTAGATTTAAATTCACCCACGCTGTTGAAAGTCAGATACCATTTTTGTATTTCGAATGTATTGATTTGTAAATAATTTAGTTTTAAATGAAATAATTTTTATGTAAGTAAAAGTATATATATTTTTTCCTTGTAAACCTTTTATAAAGAACTTTTTTTTAAAGTGGAGAAATATTTGTTTCTAATGAAAGGCTTCTTTCTTAATATTTAGAATTTTTCTTCAGAAAGTAATTCATAAATTTGTAAAGTAAACATTCAAATAAAAATTAATCACTCTTTTGAGTTAAGACTGCTTCGCTTAATAGTAAGGGGCAGAAACAAATCTAGTTATATATTTGCAAATAGATATTCTTGACATTCATATAAGTTTATGTGATTACAGAAAAATATAGATTTATCATTATTTTGATAGAACCGTGGTAGCCGATTGGTCAAGGATGCGAGCTTATAGCCGAGGCTGCTTCAGTCGAGTCTTGAGTTCGAATCTCAGCTCAGTTCGATTCACAATTATCGCTACATATCCACCGTATTGCAGGCTGATGCAAATTAAACTGCCAAAGTTACTTGTTCTCCCATTGTCTTGCTGATGAAGATATGCCAGCTCAAATGTTATCCTTGTTTCTGGATCGAGATTCAAAATTGCGGGTTGATTGTCAGTTGTCCTCATCTTAAGTCTGCTACATTAATAAACAGTGAATCATAAAACTAAAGGTTTAAAACATTTTAAAAATAAGTAATTTTTCGTTTAAATATAAATAGCTAAAATTCCATTTAGGACTGCATTGTAAGAGATACATTATGCATATTTTAAAATGGAAAAAAAAAAAGATTTATTTGAAAGGATGTGGGAAAAATAAATATACATGCATCTTTCAACAAGATAATGTCAAATTAATAAGTGATAATATAATATTAATGTAGGAAAATGTTTCTATGTAAGAAAGTGTTACTAGTGTGAACTCATTTCTTGAGAATAAACAAATGAAAGCATAATTGATGTAAATAAAGTATGATAATTGAAAATTTGACAAGATTATTGCATATAAACCATGGAAATATACTTGTGTTAAGTTAAATGTTTGGCAAGAACAAGGAGGAAATATATACTTTAATTGCAAGACATTTCATTAATTTTTGAACATAGCTGTGGACAGCCGCATCATAGTTGTGGTATTTGTATGTTTCATTTTGGGCAAATGCTAATTTTAACAACTGTATTTATATTATCTAATTCATATAGCTTTTATTCTAATATTTTTAATTAAATTTTCTACAAATTAGTTTTCAAATGTGGAATAATATATTTTTATGGTTCTAAATTTGTTTTTAATTTAAATGTTAATTTCTTATTAGATGTTTTTATCTTTCTATTTCTCATTTTTTAAATGTTAGCAAATATATTCATAAATATATATATATATATATATATATATATATATATATATATATATATATTATAATTTTACGATTCATATAATACAAATTTCTAAAAATTCCAAAAAATCCTTTATATATATATATATATATAAAAAGAGAGTGTTCTTTTTTTTAATTTAATACTTAATAAATGTATTCAAACAGTCAATGTATTTTTCATATTATCGGATGAAACTTCAATATAAGGATTATTTATAGAACAGCTTAATAAATATGTAGGTTAATACATTTTTGAACATCCTAAGATTTTGCGTTATTGCTAGCTTTCTATATCATCATTTAATGTTACTAAATTTTAAATTAAGCTTTCCTATCGATTGAAATCTAGTCTGAAAATTGCTTATCACTAGCATTTATCCTTTCATGTAACACCTGTGTTCTCAAAGTACTGCAATTATGATGTCACCCACCATGGAATTAAATCTTCACTAATTTCTAAGTGCCTGCGATTTACTCACTCGGCTAAAATAAAGTAAACTGACTTGATAGCATTATATCGCTTAATTATAATTATGTTACACTTGTTAAGTGATTCAGTTTTGTTTTGTTCAGTCAAAGTTAATTTTAGAGCTTGTTCATTCCAATGATGGGCGATCGCATCAACAAGTCTTTAATAGCTGGAACGTTCTACAATTAATTTAAGACGATAAGTATCTATCAGTCTTAAGATGATAGAAACTAGTGTAATCGAAGTATTTTGAAAACAAAATTTAATTAGATTTCATTGCATTAAATGTGTTTTTGCTTGTTTTGGGTCCCAATGTTGGCTGGAATTGGTTTATCATAAGATCATATTTGACACGTTTAGTGTTATTTGGGTATATAAGAATATGGATTCCTGGTAAATCGGCTTGTCTCGGAATGTATTCTTGGTGGGTAATTGTTACATAGAATATATTCTCATAGTCTCATAAATTCTGTATTAATTACTACATTTTATGGTTTCGTTATTTATAAATTCACATTCATTTATAAATTATTTTATTAATAATCAATTTTGCAATAAAATATTTAAAATAGCCACGAAATTCTTATCATATTAATTTGTAGATATTACAAAATGCATAAAAAAGTTGAACTAATTAGAATATTGTACAATATTTTACGTTCCAGTTTCATAAATATCAGTTGATACATCTGTTTTTCAGAATTTTTGTTATCGTACATGTAATTCATATTAAGGACTCAGATAACAATCTTATCTTATATTTAATAAGTTAAGATTTCAAATAATTTCATTATTACATAAAAATAATCTTTTCCCATAAAATATGCTATCTCAAGTTAAAGGACTTAATTATATGAAAGCTTTTTATAAGATAGAAAATACAACAGTTTGTATCTGACATATTTAGATTTAAAGAGAAAAAATATAGGAAAAACAATTAAACATTTAAATAATTAAACTGTTTAATGAGATTTTTTTTTAAGAAAAACTGATTATATAGTAGAGTCTCATATTAAGAACAAATGTAACAGAAAATAAATAAATATTTTTAAAATTAACATCGTAAAACTTAGCTGTCAAACAAAAGGCTTGTTTTAAATACAAAATATTTCTCTTTAGATAAGAAACTGAAAATTAAAACTTGTAGCATTTATTTATATACTCACCCATCATTATTCATTATTTCAACAATCATATTAAAGAGAATAATATGTTGTGTTAGAAAACAATGGTTATCATAAATTTATTAAGGATTAGTACATAAACACAATTTCTTTTGACATTATTTCAAAGCTAATATTTTTCAAATTTATAGAATTTCTGTTATCTAATGACTTTTCATTTTAAGATTGTTTATATCATAAAATAAAAGATCTTTGCTTTGGATAAATTTAGTAATTTTGTTTTCTATTTAAATTAGTATCGTCGATAATAATCAATGAATTAAATTTCTCCTTTTTATTCAAAATGTTTTTATTCATTTTTGGTGCTCTTCCCTTTTCACTGCGTTTATTTTTAGATCAAATAAATAGTAAAGACATACCGACAAGAAAATTTCAAAAAAATGCAATCTTGTACCCAAAGTAAGAGAGTATATCTCTTTCTTCACTAAAAAAAGTTTCAATACATGCAAACGTTCTTATACTTCCTCTTCAGTATTTTTGAATTATATTCATCTGATCATTTTTTTTTTTTCGTTTCTTTTTCCGTTCTACTTATTTCGTCTCTTAGAATCTCTCTCAAACATGTTCTTGACTGGCTCCCACTTTACAACTCAATATTCTCTCCTCTTAAGAAGTTTTTTAGAATTCTCTTCCTTTTGTATCGATTTCCGAAATTGAAAAGCGATGTGAGCTGTGGTTTGGGTAACTATAAATATTAACCATTTCTATGAGAATGATCTTTTCTTCTCACAGCATATTGCACCAAAAAATAAAAAAAGAATTGAAACTGTACAGGAAAGTAACGAAAATTTGATTCCTATTGAAACCTAAATTTCAAGTCAATCATTCAAGTATCTTTGTCAGAATGTCAAAAATAAAAATATATATTATTCAATGAGGAAGAAAACGATCGAAACTGTAAAGTTTCTTTTTCCCTTTATGGTTCTCCAATATAATTGACATATTAAAAATATAACCTATCTCCAAATGTTGTGAAAGAGAACTGTTTGTTTAATTATATGTAAATATTTTGTAGGAACTTAGTTATTTTTAATACAGCATTTTCAAGCGTCATTTCATTTTTCGTGTTAAAAATTATTGCAATTAAGGTATCCGCCTACCTTCAAAGAGAATTTTTTTAAATAATTGAAAAAATAACTTTTTATATGCATTATACTATAAGATGTAGCTAAGAACTTAAAATACAATGTATAATTTGTATAAATTAATAATTGTTTTGAAATTTCAGCTAAAAAAATACATGAAAATAGGTTTAAATTTGCACTCATGCAAAACACCAAAACTGAAATTCAAATATAGATATTTCAATTTTGAAACTTTTATTATGAGGAATGGAATCTAATTTAGTATTTATGCTTCTCTCACAATTATAACCCTGAAAATTTATTATTTATAGGAAGTCGTATTTTAACATACAGAAAAAAAAGTACAAATTTGTGATTAGTTATGACTTTTGTCATCAATAAAATGCAAAATAATCGCATTATAACAATAAGAGAGGTTCAAGTCCTGAATTCACTTTCGTAGAGTATTCTATGAAAGTTTTATAACATTATAGACCAAACTTTTTTCAATACGATGTTTTTCAATATGAAAATCTTGATTTTGAAAAAAAGCTGAAAATACATTCCAACCCAGAAACTTACCTAATTAAATAAACATTTAACAATAAAAGGCCCCTGATTTGTAAAGTTCACTATCTGTATTACCTAAATAAGTTATCTTTTTCTTCCTGATGGCCTTTAAAACTTTCTTACGCTTACATTTAACAGGTATTGAATAACACTTCAATTCCCTGATTCGATTGTAATCCAACTTTTTGTACCCCTTAATAGGGAAGTAGCCCGGATTTTCAATATTCAGCTTACTTAAGACTTTTAAGCGGACCTTCGTTAAATTGTATAATTGCATCATATGCGCCCAATTTCACTGTTTTCAAACAAACAAAAACTTCCTTTAGTACTCTTTATCATATTACACCATTAAAATATTCATTTGCATTTTGGGGCTTAGGAAATTCATCTTGCATGTTGGAAGATATTTTGAAGACGATATTACGCAAAAAGTAAATGAAAAACAAACATTAAAGTTCCATTTCCTGTAGCAGAATGCTACTTCCAGTTCTAAAATTTGACACAGACTATTATTAAAATGTGTATAACTCAAGTTCTATGTAAGATAGAAACAAAATTGAAACTTTTCTAGAAAGCTATGTAACCGGCTTTAATAATAGACTGTAAATAAAAAAAAAATCGACTTTTTGACCGAAAATCACGTTTTAAAGGTGGGCGGATACATTAAACATTTTGAAAATGTACATATCTAGATGCATTAGATTTCAAATGCTAAAGAGACGTACGCACAATGACATTTTATTAATACAATTGAATTATGTGATATTTTCAGCTTGTATTTTCTTATAATTCTTTCCATAATAACAAACTTTATGAAATACTTCATATGCGGAAATTTTGTACATCCATTTCATATGTTGAAAAAACTCCTCTCGAAAATTTTATAATTAAATATAAATTCAAGAATTATTAAAATTACAGTACAGTAACTGAATATTCAGTGAGTAGGAACTTCTGTTTCATACTAAGGAATATAAGTATATTAAAATAATAATTTTGTCAAATATTTATTGATATCAAAGCAAAATTCGTTGACGACTTAAATTATATTGATCATTTCATTTTACAATAAATAATAGATGCAATATATTTTTTGTTTCATTTCCAGTTTCAATATATAGTCGCAATTTTTACGAAAGATCAACAAAAACAGTTATTAAAAGGTTTCAATAAATAATTTCTTCATAACGTTTTCGAAGTAAAAAATAGAAGGAAATAGGGACATCAGGGAATATCAATTTAAACATTTAAATTTGGCCGTAAAGTTTTTGATGAATGTATTCCTAAATACCAAACAAATATCTGGACCTCCTTCAGAAACTAATTTCAATAACATTCCCCTCTTTGAGAAGTGTTATTGAGAGGTGTTCTGAACAAGAGTATCAAATCATAAAAAAAAAAAAACATTTCATTATTTCAGAAGGTCGCTTGCAGTCACTTTCTTCCCATTAGCTGAAATATTTCATGGCTATGTTAGTTGTATTTAAATCTTTTTAACATTTTTTCACATTGATTATTGATAAATTAGATACGAAAATAATAGAATCTCACATCTTATCTTATTTTTCATCTCATAATTTAAAATAATCAAATATTGGTTTTATTTTCCTTAATACCTTTCAAAAGAATTTGTAATGGCAATGATACTATATATCAATCAAATAATAATTTTTATTTATTTAGTATGACCAAAAATTATTTAGTGAGTCAAAAATATACCGTCTTGCTAATAGAAAAATCATGTACTATCTATATTATATCGAAGAACAATTCTAAGGAAAAAATTTAAAAATTAATTTATTCTACCCAAAATCTTAAAAAACAGATTTAGCTCCCAAATGAGCTAACTTTTTTTCTAAATAAATGTTAAGTAATTCAATTAAATATAAGAAATAAAGGATATGATAAAATATTGATGCGGATTACAATATTCTTTTCAGATTTTAAGGGGTGTCGGAACGTCAAATTTTTCAAAAAATCATGATTTGAGATTTTTTTATTTCCAAATTGTATAGCTTTTCACCTTTCGAAAGATACCTTATTTTTATCTCTACGATAATTAGAAGCTTCAAAAACTTAGTTTTAAATAAGCATTGAAACGGGGCCACGCCCATTTAAAGGGCCAAAAAATGTAAACAACGCACTTCATTTTTGGACGATAATACTATGTGCTACTCTAAATGAATTTTTTTAAACTTTCGTTATAAATGAGCCTTTCTTTTATTTGCATTTGCTCTTAAGAAGTTTCACTGTATCTGTGACTGATAGATATTTGTTTATACTTGCATAAGCACGTTTTAGTTCGACTACTACGAGCTTGTTCATTTTAGTTAGTGTTTGTTTCAAAACATATAACTGAATTATTGCAAATATTTGTTGTTCTTTTTAGTTAGTGTTTGTATCAAAACACATAGCTAAATTATTTTAAATTGTTGTTTTCAAGCGATTTTATCATGCCTAGATCAAAGACAAGAATTTTTAAAAAAAGGAAAGGACATTTTAACAAAGGCAGATGTGAAAGTAATGACTCTTCTATAGGAAATAGTGATGTAGCAAAACATTCCAAGGAAGAAATAAATGTATCTTCCAGTGAAAAGAAGGTCAAAAATATGGATACATCATATTCGAATGATACTTATTCTGGTTTTAGGAATGTCATTATGGATATCAATCTTTTAGCCTATGCACTTTTTGAAGCTGTAAAATGTTTAAAGTGTGGTAAACAAGGAATTAGATTGTTACAACATGAAAAAAACTGTGGTGAAGCTGTTCAGTTTGATATAAAATGTCCTTCTTGTGATTATAAATATACTTTTTATAATTCTAAGCAGTGTGACAATAATTTTGAAGTCAATAATAGGTTAGTTTATGCCATGCGATGCATAGGGAAAGGGGCTGAATCTGCAGTAATGTTTTGCGGTATTATGAATCTTCCACCACCACCTACAAAATTTACAAAATTTAATAATAATTTACTGCAAGCAGCTAGAGAAACTTGCGAAGAAAGTATGGCAGAAGCAGTTCATGAAGCTGTTGAAGAAAATGAAGGAGGAAGAGACATTGCTGTTGCGGTTGATGGTAGCTGGCAGAAACGAGGCTTTTCTTCGAAGAATGGTGTAGTGACAGTTACAAGTGTGGATACAGGTAAAGTAATTGACGTGGAAATATTATCCAAACATTGTATTTGTCCGAACAAAACTAAGCATCTTCAAAACTGTAAAAGAAATTTTGTTGGTTATAGTGGCAAAATGGAGGTGACAGGTGCTCTATCAATTTTTCGCCGTTCTGAATCGAAGTACAACGTTCGATACACAAGATACTTGGGTGATGGAGATTCGAAAGCATATGATTCCATTGTAGAGAACAATGTGTATGGGAACGAGTGTGCAGTGACAAAATTAGAATGTCTTGGACATGTAATGAAGAGAATGGGGACACGTCTTCGGCGCTTGAAAGCAAAGATGAGAGGTCAAAAGCTTTCAGACGGTAAACCTTTGTCTGGCAAAAACAGGCTGACAGAAGCAGAAATTGATCGTCTACAAACCTATTACGGTCTAGCCATTCGAAGAAATTTGTCCAGTGTAAAAGATATGCGACAAGCCGTGTGGGCAATATTTTTACACAAACTGTCGACTGATGAAAAACCTCAGCATGGATTTTGCCCATCAGATGCCGATACATGGTGCAAGTTTAGAAAGGCAGAGTTGCTTGGGGAAACCTATCATCATAAAAACAGTTTACCTGTTGCTGTTGTGGAGGCTATGCGACCCATTTTTAGGGATTTATCCAATCCAGAACTATTGAAAAAGTGTTTGCATGGCTGTACCCAAAACCCAAATGAAAGTGTAAATAACGTTATATGGTCTCGTGTACCAAAGAAAACTTTTGTACATATAGAAGCCCTCTCTTTAGGTACGTATGATGCTGTATCTTCGTTCAATATAGGTAATGTATCAAAACTACAAATTTTGAGAAAATTGAACATTGAGCCTGGTGACTATACGATACAGGCAATGAAACGTCTCGACAAAGAGAGGCTGTTAAAAGCTCGATATTCTTGTTTACAAAAAACAAAAGATGTTAGAAAGGAAAAAAGGCTCAAAAGGAAAAGAGAGGATGATAAAATTAAAAAAAATGTGGATAATTTAGAGTATGGGGCAGGAATGTTTTGATAGGTAAGTACTTTTACGTTAAAACTCATTTATCTCAAAATGTGAATTTTTCATGTTCGATGTACCTTTTCTAAGAAACTATTGTTCATATATGTGTAATTTTTGTAGGACATGTTCATAATGCTTGCTAATATATACTGAAATGAGCTTTTTGTAAAAAATTGAAAAATGTATTTTTTGCAAATTTTTTTATATGAAAAAAGAGTGAAATTTGACAATGTTTGATATAATATTTTGTAAATTGATAAAAAATAAAAAATTAGCTAAAAGCTCATTTCAGTATTATAAGACAGATGTATTTTACTTGTGTAAAAAATTTCAAACTTGTATCTATAATAGATTTTGAGAAAAGGTACATCGAAAACAGCCAATTTAACATTATCGGTATAGGAGGTTCCGACTCCCCTTAAAATAAAGCATATGATAAATTGTTAAATTGAATATATTTTAAGCAAAATGTAACTAAAATGAAAGCAGAAGATAAAATTCTTTTATATACGTTTTTTTCAATCCACATAATGAAAAATTTAAAAGAAAATCATTATAACATATTCTTGAGAATTAAGTTCATTACTGGTGAAAGCAAGCATTGAATATATGTAAAACTTTTACGACGAAATTTTGAAAAGTGGTTTTTTACGACATTATGTGGTTAGCTAAAACAATAGCCCTTTGATAGCTATAACTAAAAATAGGCTTAAATGTTCTAAAGAGGTATAATTAACTAGGAGTAAAAATTTAAATGATTAACAATGATAATTGTGGATAATTATGAATATAACGAATGGGTATTGGTTCGCTATGGATTCTACGTTTGAGATAATGATTTTTACAAAAGTGCATAGTGGATGTACTTTACATTTTCAGCTTAAGATAGCTCATGATTCTTAACAATTATCCGTGTATATGCAAAAACATAATTTTAAATCATTATAACATTATAAATAAATCACTTGAATTAGAAGCCTTTACCAGATAATATTCATAAATGTTTACATTACTTGTAATATTTTCATATAATTTTAAGAAACATAAAAGTTATAAAGAATTATTAATTTAACATTTTTTTAAACATTACGAAATTAATGTGTCACTGCGGATAGGATTCTGAAGTGCGATGTTAATCAATATTCACGAAACTGATCATATCTAATGGAACAATGTTACAATTTGAAGTCATACAAACTTTTTAAAAAGTTTAGAAGAAAAAAAAATTCTTCAGCAATTACTCAGATAATTATGAATGCTTAAGAAATCCTATTATAATTTATGTCATATGTTTTTGTTATTCATTTGTCTAAAAATTGTGTGTGTGTGATGTGTAAATCGTAAAGAATCTTATTTTGAAAATGCGTATGAAATTTCAAACAAATATGTTAAATAGCTTTTGAGAAATCCTGCTCGTAAGCTAAAGTTTTTTGTTTCAATCAAAATGAAGTTAGCTAGAAAATGACAAAAAAAAATACATAAACAAATTTTAGTTTCTTCCTAAAAGCAATGGAAATTTTAAAAGTGTGAAAGGTTTGACACCGAAATGCTCAGAAAAGAAGGGACTGTAACATATATATTTTTTTTTTCAAAAAAAAATAATAAATTTTTGAAATGTAAGGATCTTGAGTTCCCTTGAAATCTTTTAAATTATCTATATCCTATATGCCTTTTGATTATACTGTTTGTAATATTTTACAGAGTTATTTTTAATTCCTAGCTTTATTAAACATTTTCCCTCATAGTAACCGAAGAAAATCCTTTCTGTTGAACATTAGCTCAATACACAATGAAAAAAGAAATCTTTCACCCGACTTAATGTTAGGTAATAAAGTCTTAAGTACATTCTAGTCCCCGAGATGTCATGCGATTCGTACCAATTCTCATTCACCATTCTACCCTACTTGAAATGCAGCCTTTTCAATAACTTTTTTCCTCTGTCCTTATCTTCCGAAAAGGAGCCCTCTGTAGATGCGCAAGATTCAATCCCGTCATTCAAGTCAGGGATTGAGTCCCTTTCAGAACCTCCCCTCCACTCTGACACAGAAAACCTTTCCTGAAGCTTGTTTTATTCAGCACCAGAATTCCAAATACTTCGACAATTCCCATTCTATCAATACTTCTCAAGACTCTCTCGCGGTGCCCACAAACACATAAATTTCGGCTTGTCTAAGGACCCCCTTTATTCCAATCCCATAAATATTAATCAGTATTTGTAGTTGACAGGTGACGGAAAGGGTCTGCCTTTAATGCCCGATAGAGTAAAAGATTCAAGTGAAGAGGAGGAAATCGTAAGCTGTGTCTTTTCTAGAGGTCCATAGTCCATGAAATGAGTTTAAACGTTGCAGTCTGTTCCTTTTCTTGTTCGAATGGTTGTTTTTTCAAGCTGACATAGGAATTGGAAGGGAGGATTCTTAGGTTTATTGATGAACTGACCGATTCTTTTGGAGGATAACAAACAGAGGTTATGTTACTTTAAAAGACTAAGTTTTCTTTTATATAGTCTTAAATTCATGAATTAAAACTGGATTTTTCGAGGTATAGTCATCGTTATATTTGGGTAGAGATTAATAAAAGTTTATAGCGGTATATTTCAGTTATTTCAATACATGAACTAAAGAAAACTCAGTTTTAACTATCGCTCTCAGTGTTTCGCTATATTTTCTTATTTTTCGTATATTTTTTTGCTTCATTTTTCAGGATTTGCTTATGAAAAGTTAAATATTTGTCAAGAAAAATTTCCCTTTATTGTTAAATATAAAAAAAACTACATTACGCTTAATCAATTTTTAAACTTTGAACTTATCCTTAAGAGAAAAAAAACTTCATTTAATTATTTTGCTCTTTGGGGTACGAGCTGTCTTTCTTAACATATTTTTTTAGAAAATAGTAACATTTTCAAAATAAATTGTATAAATTTCACATTATCTTCATTATTTTTGCTGTAATTTGATATCTCCTTGTAAATCCCTGTTTTGAAGCTCGCTTTGATGTTCAATATAACATTAATTAACATAATTTATTGCTTTCAGATTCGCAATATCAGACAAAGATTATTCTACTAATAAGAAAATGATACCATATTAAAATTTTATTTAATGTAGTACTCACAGACTGAAGTAATTTTGGAGTTTTATAATAAATAAATTTTATAGTGTATAGTCACATGCGCGTTCATTTTCTATATTAAAAAAATTCGCAAACTCACTAACAGAAAAGCATTTTTGAACTAAAATAAATCCTATGAATTTGTCATTTATATTTTATTATTTCATCTGGGGATGATGGTAACTTATAGTAGATTCATAAGTTTGTAAATTGCATTAAAAAATTCAGGAAACTCTAGAATCAAATTATATCAAGTAATTATATTAAATGCCTTGCGAGGTGGTGTATGTTATTCAGAAATTTAATTATTGTTACTGGTAATATTATTCCGTATGAGTGTATTTTGAATTAAATTGTAATGTGAACGAAATTAAAAGCTACTGTGCAGTTTACTATCTGAAAATTGTGTAATATATGCATATGAATATAATTTCCATCCCATTTATTTCAATAGATAAAATTAATTTAGTTCCGTGTAAATATAACTCGTTTAGGTTAGAATTATTTACTGGAAGTAGGGGTCTTATAAAAATATATCTTCCTACTTTTTCGAAAACAGTAACCCACATAGCGTATTCTTCCTCTATGCATTCATTTTGCCTGCAAAAGGATTAGAAAAAACCAAGATTATTTGTAGATGCATTCGATATCTAAAAGAAATTTCTGGTTGTGAGGGTACATTCCTGGAATTTTTTTTCGAAAATTTACTAATCAAATTAAACAAATTTATAAACTGAAGTGGTTTTGCCATCCAAAATATAACTTCGAATATGCTTTGAGGTTTTATTTAAATATATACTAAGATAGATTTAGAGTTTTCTAGAATGAAACCTTCCGGTGATTAAGAGCTAAGTAATTGTTTTCATAACATAACTTCATTTACAGGCTATCATCTTGAAAAGCTCAATAACGTTATCCTCGTTTTAAAGTAACCGAAATTAATATGAGTAATAGTTAAGGAAGTGATAACAATTCGAAACTAAGTTAACTCACGAGCTAATAATTCCTTCAAACTTCAGACTCTAAGTTAAATCCGTGCCAGTTACTAACAAAAGTTCAACTAAATATTCTGATAGTATCATATACACTATCAAATATTAAACAACTAAATATTCTGATTGTATCTCTGACACTAAATCAAAATATTAAATATTATTCTCTCTTTTTTTCTTCTTCTTTATCTTCTTCCGATAATATCGAATAGCAGCGTTATTCTTTAAAGTAGAAGATATAGTTCACTTTTAATCTTAGCATATGCGCATAAAAAGCTTCGGGAAATGAACATGAACTTCCTA
This sequence comes from Nephila pilipes, assembly GCA_019974015.1. Lineage (NCBI taxonomy): Eukaryota > Metazoa > Arthropoda > Arachnida > Araneae > Nephilidae > Nephila > Nephila pilipes. Next base: position 965,141 of record BMAW01068347.1, read on the forward strand.
AAAAAAGAAGAATGAATAAAATAGAATAAATTTATAGAAAATGATGCAACATATTGTAAAAGAGGACTCCATACTGTTTTATTCAGTTATTTTATAACTATCTTTTTTCAGTCTGTATGTTAACAATAATTAGTTATTCGAAGACCTAATCATAACAAATATGACTAAATATCATAACAAACATGACATTTTTTCCTCCCCTACGTAGAACGAATTGCATTAGTCACTAAAAAGGTTATTAAATAAAAACTTATTAACTTATAGGGTATGAATTTGATCCATAGACACTGGGAAGTTAGATGAAGAAATAGAGCTGTTATTACATACATTATATTACAAAATGTTATAAATTGCATAATGAAAAGTATTTGTAAAATAGTATTTTTTATTTGTCACTTAAATTACTACAGTTATAACAATATATTTCAAATGATAATACAATGCAAATTAAATCGTATCTAATTTCAGAAAGAATTTTCTTAGTCTCAGTCGGGAAGTAGAATTACACTAAATACTACCTATGTTTTAAAATCTATTAGCTTTTCTCAAGGTTACTTTTCAAACACCAGTGACTAATTCTTTGTCAAATTGGACAAATCCCTTTCTTGTTTCCAACTCATTACTTTAAGAATCCCTTTCAGAACGAATTGTTGATTCTCCTTTTACCTTTTACATGTATCAATTAATTTTATCTTAACAACAGTTTTGTTTCGAGGTTAATGAGAGACTTTAAGTAAGTTATATTTAAGCACTTTGATGAAGTTGTGCAAAACTTTACGAATAATGTTTTCATTTAAAATGGAATTTCATTTTATTATGCAAAAGCAAAAAAATAAATAAATAAATAAGTGCTAACAAATTTAACAAGCATTTCGAAATTCTCAAAACTTAAAGGTATTTAAAATTGTAATTTAAAGTATTCTATTAAAATAGACGAATTTGATTTCTTATTAATTTACATAAAATAAATTATGTTTAGTATTTTGATGCACAATTTCGTAAAAAAATTATTCTCAACTTTTTTTTTATTCTTTTGTTTTATAAAAATATTTTCTTATGCTAGGTGAATATTTTATCTCACAAGATCATTCTATTGTTATAAATTTAGTTTTAATTCAACCATTACTGTCTGTTCATTTAAGTGGGTTCTGACAGGCCGCAAACTTTTTTTTGTAATTAACAAAATGTTTAAGACACATTTTTACACTACTAATAAGTTTTTTTAAAAAATTTAATTTTTACACGACGATAGATTATCAATCTTCCGTTTGACTTCCATTTAATATAATTGAATTTAGAATAAAATCCTGCACCATAAAATACCCTAACAACTTAAAACACTCAGTTTATAAAATTTTCATCATTTATCAGTTTCAAGTTATAAACAGCAATTGCAAGTGACTGCCCAAAGTTGCGCTCACCACCAAAGAGAAGAGGAGGGACAAACATTTGTAGGGTTTTCCATTAGGGCCAGCTTTGAAAAAAGGACCCGAGAGAATTAGAAACTCTGAGGACGTCTATCAACCTCAGTTACTCAACTTGACGGCCATGACCTAGATCGAGAACAACGATTGCCGTTCGCACCAGTATAAAGATATGCTGGAGTTCAGATATGTCAGAGTCTAAAGAATTGTTATGGCATTATCTTCTATTAGAAACACCATCACATATCATAGCTAGTTATCATTATTAGAAGTATAATTTGATTTAATAATTCGCATGTCACACGGAGAAAAGGTTTTTAACTTTTTAAGATAAAAAATAAGAGCTGAATTTTAATATGCATAAAACTCTGTGTAAAAAAATAAGTTTAATAACGTACATTTAACATTTAAGAACATAGGTGGTACATTAAGTATGCGAACGCTTTTTGAGGCCTAAGTATAAATTTATTTATTTTTGACATTTTTGTTTAATGCAAATGTTTAGTAGAAAAAGAAATAAATATAAGTTCAAAATTATTTTATTCAGAATAAATATAATCAAGTACAATAAATCAGATAAATTACAATTAATTCACCATATTACGAATTCGAAAATAAAACAAATAAAAAGTTCAAAAACACAAAAAAAATACTTCAGTAACTTATCCAGATCATTCGCCTTAACTGTAAATTCATGCCATATTTTACAGATTGCCTAGTTATTTGAATATGTTTCTGAAAGTAAAATTGGAGTATTAGGCACTAGTCTCAGCATTGTTATTATGTTCTACCCTCCGCTCAAGTTACATAGTCCTTTTTTTTTCCACAATTCTTCTAAGGTGTAGGTTTTGTTTCTTTGACGCTTTCTTGTTCTGTTGACGCTGTACAATAATCTTAGAGTTTCTAGATAATGAAAGAATCACACTTCTCAACAGTAAATGAGGTTTCATGAAAGATAATGCTAGTTTTCAAAAAACAGAGAAAAGCCAATCAAAAAATCTATCATAAACATTAAACTCACTTCCAGCTTTGAAGGATCTTTGAAAAGAGAATAAATAAAACACATATGTTAATCACAGAATTGTTCCAAAATTCGTAGCTGTTTTTTACTGAATGATATATACAATACGCTATCCTTCTTCTTAATGTCAAGTATTATTTGAACTTTTTTGATGTACTCTGAAGATACCTTTTTGAACACCTATTCTTAATCATTCTCTTATTACTTTAGAAGCAAAATTGCTTTTAATTAACAAAATACTGCGAAATTTTTTGTGTCACTTTTAAGAAAATTTCATAGTACTATGCAAAGATTTTCAGTGACTATCATTATAAATAAGTTCGGATAAGCACGATCATTTTATCTAACACTTTTTATTTACAGCAAATTCCTCACGTGCAAAAAAAGGGATTTCAAAACTCGAAATCTGAGATTTATTTATGTACTTTTTTTTAACACATCGAGAAAAAGTTTCCTCATATCCCTTTAGGATTACAGAATCTTCTTTTCCTATTTATTTACTTTTTCTTTATCCTCCTATTTCTTTAAAATTGTCGATTTATTTTTATTTCAATCTTGAATTGAAAACCCAATATGGGATTCGAAATGTTGGGATGCGATATACATTGGACAAACTTGTTTTCTCCTAAGATTTACTAACAATGTGATATGGGGATTTTTGGTTCAAATTCTGCGACTTTCCAAAAAGAGGTAGTCGAGATTTTAGGAAAGCTGTTGATCGCCTGTTAGAGTTTTTGCAGTCATTTTTTCAGAGAAAAACAAGCTTAAGTCCTTTCATTTTGGATGTTAGTATTTCTAACATTTCTAATACCTAAATGATATAAAAGTATACCTTTTGGAAGTTCTCTCCCTAAAATCCATTCTGTGGAATTAAATGTAAGACAAAGGATATTTATTTAGAATATTTTACATACACTATAACTTAATTACTACAAAAGTCTACAAAAATATATTTATGAAATAAATTCTTACCTGTGAAATATTTTGAATAATTCAATGATATTTCTTTAATTTAAAAATTATTTTGAGTTTTTATATATTAATCCTAAGCAATATATCTGAAATAAAAGTTAATGTATGTTTTTAAATCACAATTTATCTTAATAAATAAGTATTACAGAATTTTTCTTCCTTCGCTTAAATAAAAATATATATTATTTAACGTTGAAAATAAAATGAAGGAAACATCATGCCAAAATATATTATTAATTTCACTTGTTAATATTATGAAATGAGAATAGATGTATGCAACATTGGTAAATAATTTGCTTTCATGGTGTAAATTATATTGATACATTTTTAATAAATAGAATAGCTATCATCAAAAGGCTTTTTCACCTAAATTTCATGGAAAGTCTGAAACAAAAAACATGACAAAATGATAAGTCTTTTTTTCTTAATTTACTGTGAATACTTTTTGCTTTTAAAATCTTGCATGATGTTTTGAAATGCGAGAGGATATGATAAATTGAAAATTTCAGGGTTAAAATTGATATCTAACATGTGCTGAAGTGCACGATTATATTTCCTTCACTATCGTTTAGACTGCAAATTGTTGGAAAGTCGCAATTTTGTAAATTTAATTTTGTTTTGTCTATAATATTATGATGAATATGTGTTTGTGACTTCGGATTTATACTTCTATCTGAAAATATCATTGCTTTTGTAAATTTCAAAACAATGTTTAAACCTTTATAGAAAAATATTTCTTAATGTTGGTATAGATTATTCATAAACATAATATTTTAATGGCTTATTTAAAGTATTTAAGTGTTCATATTATTAAAAAAAAATGTTTCACTAAAAAATATATATTTTTTCTCAGAAGTACAATGTTTATGAAAGTAAATTTCTAGAAACTATGAAGAATAAATTCAGTTTCAAAGGAACATTTATAATTACAGTATATATTAGATTTTCAGTCAGAAAATAACAAAATGAAACAAAAGGTATTTTCAAACATATTCATTTTTGCTCATATTTTACTCTTAAAACGATATATTCAATAATAATTTTTTCTATTATTGAAAGAGATACTGTATACATCTTATGCAGATACTTAGTCAAGTAATTTACATTTTCCCTAAACATGTAAGTAATTGAAAAGCATTTATTATTCTGAAAACTTATACAATAACTATGCTATGCATATTCTAGTAAGACAACAATACTGCTTTACGAAAATTCTTTGGTTGAACAAAGAACTTTAAATCATATTTTGCTTTTATCAAAGAACTTCTTTTAAGTTCAACAAAAAACTTTTTGCAAAACAGTATCTTTTGAACGAATAAAATACTTATTTAATTACATTTCTCCATATTAGATAATTACAAATTTGAATTGTTCAGTGTGAATAACTAAATGAATAGCATTTCTAAATTCTGACATTCCAGTGTTTTAACAATTACTTACAAAGATTTGCATATATAATCATATTGTTTCATTGATGCAATTAAAAACTCGTTCTCGCTGTGAGAAAATATTATATTTATAGCAAACAGTAAAATACAGTCCTTTATTTATCCAATTATCTTTTCCACCAATTACGCACGAGGATACTTTTGTACCAACTTTAATTGTACAATTACTAATAAACTATACTTCTAAATGAATTTTGAATAATATGGTGTTACCATAAATATAAAGAATCAAAAATGGTGGTTGTACTAGCATACTGTAAAATTTATATCGTAAGAAGCAACCCTGTTAGATCTTAGTTAGATTTTTCCCTTGTTAATAAAATATATATCGCCTGAATTAAAACGCTGAAGCATCCGCATAAGAATCTATTTTATATGAATCCATGATATTTATACCATTTTTACTGACATAATGAAATTGGAAAAGTTTTGAAAATAAAAAAAACTGTAAATAATTGGAACTTAAAAATTAATAATCGATTAAACTAATAAGAGTTTCTGTGTCACTTTTCCAATACGTATTTTAATATTTACTTCATATGTCATACACTAAGTACATTGGGATAAATCAGGGACTGGCAAACTACGGGCCGGGAATCAAGTGCAGCACAAAGTAAATTTTTAACCGGCACAGTTTTTAATATTGTTTTTACATGAAACAACTGTTACAAGGAAAATTATTGTTAAAACCCGAGTTTTCGAATCTTGATGGTAGTGCGAAAGATATTAATGTGTTTCAAACTCCATTTTTGCGCCTAAAACAGAAGCTACCGTCGGACCTACAGTTGGATGTGATTGATTTGTAAAACAATGATATGCTAAAAATGATGAGCAAAAATGAAATAAATCTAACATTTTAAATATCTTTCAGAAAATAAATATGGTCGATTTAAATAATATGCTTGGAAATTTATATCTGTATTTTGGGAGTACTTTCCGATTTAAAACGAATTTTTTCGTAAAGGAAGTATGTAAAATCGCCGTATACATCATGATGAATTGGTAACTATTTGATAACAACTTTAATTATAATATGAGCTGATTTCCAACTCCAGTAAGATAAAGTAATATTTCATTAAAATAATTAAACTCATTGAATTAGTGAAACTATTAACCTGTCCTGTAATAAGTTTATTAATAAGTGTAAATGTATCATTCAGTTTTTTTTGTAAGTTTCTGTATGTGTTTATAAATATTATGTGTATAATAATATCACTTCCAAATAAAACAAATAGAGCCTGAACAATTTTTTGCTGCTCTAGAAATACGATGAAGTTAAATTCCGCCCGTTCCTAAGAAGCCCCTCAAGTAGTGTCCATCTCCATTACTGTATGCATTGGCCTGGGGCGCTAATTACTAGTTAGAGTCCAGACCGAGTAGCTGTTCCGACGTTGCACTCCCAGTTAACTTCCCAAGTGAAAAATTTGGTACTCATTCATTGAACCCTGAGGTATGAAGGGCTGTGAGTTGACACGTGATCAGGCATATTAACATCAGACAGGCTAACCACTACACTACGGTTGCCATGAATAGTTGTCTATGAATATAATTGCCGAAGTAAATATCTTTGAATATATTATCTGAAAGATTTTATGACCTTACCTCTTCAACAAAGGTTTAAAGACCTCTGGGATTTATGAAAATTTTAGAAAATCACGAAAAGTCACATTTTAAGTTATTATTTTGAGAATTTCAAAATTTGGATAAGAGTGAATATTTTTCCTTTGAACAATTTGAATAAGTTATTACAAATAGTATTTTTAAATACTTGACTATTTAAAAAATATTCTAAATTTCAGGCGTTGTTCTAAATTCAGAAGATATATTTATACACACGAGGATCAATCAATAAGTCTTTAGAAATCCCAAGACATGGTGTTCATAGCATAGAAAATGGTTTGTTCTAAAATATGCATCAGGACTAATTGTCTCTATGTCTCAGGACCAATTATCTTATGCATTCTTTGTCTCAGTTACTCATATTCGGGATAATGACGTTTTCAAACCTTTAAAATTCTTTACTATAACCTTTCCGGACGATGAGACCAACTCACCTTTTTTTTGAAACAATTCAATAGAAGTAATCTATTATTTTTATTGTTGCTTGTGTTTTTGGTGTGCAACAATGAATCCATTTATCATCGACCGTGACAACTCGACACAATGATAATCAAATTTTAATTTGGCAGAAAATAGCTAGCAAATCAAAACTAACTTATGAATCAATGTAAATTTGGTTTGGATCCATTTAAAAATGGCAGCATCCAATAGTCATAACAATTTATCTTAACAATGCCATCTGCCTTTAAATTCAAGTACTTTTAAACCACTCTCGTTTCCTTAAATTTCTAAATTGTGTTATAGTCTTTTGAAGCACATTTGTTAATTGTTAATTTGTTAACTGTTAATTTATAAAATTTATATTCATCCTCTTTTGAACTCATGAGCGTTAATGATTATTTCATTAAAATATTTCCCTATACAACTAAGTTTTTCATAAAGTTTCATAAAAATGTAAATTACTTGATTTTTTATTCACGAAAAATACTGAGCAGGATATTTTCGTGCAGATTCTTACATAACTAATATCTCAAATGTTTTTCTCACTTCAAATACAAACTTCAAACAAATAAGAAAAAAATTAAACTGTTCAATTTAGTGACGGATATGCACACCACATTATTCAATTTTTCTAAAAAAATGCATGCTTTTTTCTTTAATTCAGCTAATATATAAGCTGAACAAGAAAAACTGATGATTTATTACAAATAATAGCCTCTGGCCTTTATAAATGAGAAGTAACTTTGTATGAAATCAATCACTCCGGGCTTATATTAATAACTAATATAATATCTCATTTTCATCATCATCTATATTTACTAATCCTTTTTCTAAAAAATATAATTTTCATTTCCAAATCATGTCTATTTTACCTAAGTTTTAGTTATTCAAATATTTTTTATACTTCAATAAAATAACGCTTTATATTACAAAATAATACCGTTCATAAAACAAAGTGCCGGTCCAAATTGAATTCATATATTGCACAAAAATCAGTAAAATATTCCTTACTTCCATTATGTTTTAAAAAACTGCATTGCTATATTCAAAACTTGGTTTTATTGAGTGAATTATAAAAATCACTTAGCGGAATTTTTTCAAGAAATCACTGCTATAATTCAACTCTACACAATCTGCTTTATCTAAGCCACAATATGTCAAACATTGCTGTTCACTGCCATATTTATTATTTAAAGCTTAAGTTATAATTAATGGACTTGAATGAAAGGGAAAAGTCTGGATATCTTTCTCCTTTTTTCCCCTTCATTTACCATAACAATCGCTGAAAAATCCCGGTATCATATACACTTGAGTAATTACACAAGAAAATCCAAGATTTATCGCTTTGTGTCTTACCACGGTTTGGCGAAGAACTTAAAGAATTTCTAGGGAAGAGTGCGAAAACACCATCTCGAGGGGCATTTTTCAGAGACTTAAAACTAAAAAATGAATTCTCTCCTCTTTTCCACTTTATTCCGTGTATGCGTTTGAGTAACTAAATATACTTTTTCGAGATCGATTTTTCTACGTTTGCCCATTTCAAATATCTTCCAGAAGAGCTCTAAGGAGCTATTTACGAACATGGCTAGAAACCACAGATAACTCTAGATTTGTTGGATCACCATCGCAACGAAGAATTACAATCATTGTGCATCAGTAGATTTATTGGTTGGATTAATTCATATTGGCCCATCGATACACCTCCCTCCCACCTATATATATATATAAATTCATATTAATTTTCATATAGTAGCTGGTTAGAAACAAAATTAAACTTAGTTCGTATCAGAACTCTTAAACTATAATTATTATAAAAATGGTGTTTTAAAATAAAAGCAAATTATTGAATTTAGAACAGAAAATCTAAAATTTAAATCATACAATGAATAACAATATAAAATAAATTTTAAACTACTGAAAATATACTATTACAGAGTATTCAGGAATATATATTAAACATGTAAATAATTTAGTATAAAAGCAATAACTTAAAAAGTTACAATAAATTCAAAATATCAAAATTCTTACCAAGACATTAAAAGCAATCCCAATAGTAAAGAATTAAGAAAATAAATTCAAAAATTGAGGTTAAATAAATTTAATATTGTCTCAGGTTTAGGAATGACAATGTGTGTATATATACTGATTCAACCATCAAAGCCAAAGTATGGATTAACATAATCAAGTAAATAACTAGACATGTTTATACAAATTATTAAGTGATTTTAACTTATAAAGGATTATAAAACTTTTTCTTCCAAAATCATAAGTTATGTTTTTAAACCTTCCTTCCAATATAACACGATACCAATTTTTATCAAGAAAAAATTGATTAATTGTTTTTCTGAAGCTAAAATAATATCCATCTTAATTTATTTATCTGATAAGTTAGATTTTTTTTTTAAATAAACTCATTTATGCCAAAACAAAAATTATATACATGTATATACTTAATATCAAATAATTACTTCTGATAAATTATACTACACTATTTTAAACTATCTGCAATAAATCCTTATTTCTAAGAATCATCATTTTAGATATGTAAAATTAGTTTTAAAAAATTAAGTACATGCTAAATTGTTCGAGCAACTCACTATCATTGTTTGAAATGGCATTAGCGTAAATGATTAATACATTAAGTTAAATGAAAATTCTGAAATCAATTATTAATTTTGTTAAAATTTAACCGAATTTCATACTTTCACTCATGATTTCAATAAATTGCTTTTAATTTTTTTTTTTATTTTTCTGGATTAGATGCTGTTTCGAAATGTCTTAAAATATTTATAAAATTAACTATTGTGTTTGTTGTTATTACATCAAATTAAAGCTAACGCTATCCGAATGTATTTAATTTTTATTCAATATCATTGTCGGAAAGATAATTTATGTATGAAAAACATTACAATATTAATCGCATATTGCTTAGAGATGAGTGGTGTAAATACAAAAATAATAAATTCCAGAATATCTAAGGCTATAATATGATATTGTTAGCTTTTAATTCCCTTGAATAATATATATTTATATAAGTTTTTTAAAGTATATTTTTGAAAAAATAGGATTATTAATTCTTTTTGACGACTTTTAATTTAAAAATAAACTTGTGTAGAATACTTATTAGAAAATGGGAAAAAAAATCCTGAACATACATAACCAAGTAAAATTCTGTTCAACTTTAACATGTCTTTTGTTCTCTTTAATATTTTTGTAGCACTCAAAAATAGAGATAGGCTGCATTAGCCGAGTGATCATGATCACAACCTCAAGTTCATTGTGATCCTTATATATTTTAAGATACTTTGTGCAGAGAGGTTGACGCACGGTAACACTTTTGAGGCTAAAATTCATCCAAATACATGATACAGAAATTCGAAGAGTAGTGTATCAGCTCAAATGTTATCCTAGTAATTCAATAACGGCTCAAAATTAGGAGTTACTTCACCACTAACCCCTGACTTGATTCTTAAAACAACGATAACAAACAGTCAATTAAAAATTGGAAAAACGATCTTAGTTCTTCGATATGCATTGAAAGGAGTATTTTGACCTTTCCTATATGTACTAAAACTACTTATACGATATTCATTACCCTCTTACTTACTACTTATCCGATATTCTTTACCCTCTTTTTAACTGTAGGTTGTGTGTAATATATCAGTGCGTTAAATTGTTATGTTAAATTTCATAAATAGAAAGTTGGGAGGAAAAGTGCTAGGTGACTGGATTAATATATATTTCTTAACTATGTAATTGTGTCCTTGAGTAAACCAGTTGTTCTAAATTGTTGTAAATTATTAATAGATGAATGATGTTTTAAAATGTTAAATTATTGAATAATTTAGCATTGTATATTATTCGTTCGCATTTATTATAAATAAGCTAAAATCAAATTCGTGAGCAAATGCTTTCTTTGCATAAAACAAAACATAGTTTCAATTCCAATTCAAGCAGGTAATCAATCCTATAAGATTTTGAATTAAAATTTTTAGAAGCATTTTAATTTTCAATCAGTTTAACATCAACATATTTTAAAATAAAATTACAATATTAGCATATAAAATGCAATATTTAAATGTTATTAAAATAAATATGAAAGCTTTCACAAAGGATATTATCTTAATATTGATAATAAATTTACATTCCTCTGCATTCATAATAACAAAAAGGTCAATTCTTTTAAAAATTGTAGTAAAAGCTGCCTTTGTCAGAAACATTTTTCTGTTAATAACTTCCATTACTCTCACGTATAACAAATATCAGCAACATCTTCTTTCTACAAATTACTTCTGATACAACCTTCGGAACAACACAAACTACCCCATGCTTTTAAAATCAAAACAAATCCCACCATTCTAAATCATAGCATTCATTCTTCCGTTAAGAAAGATAAGAACTCACATATCCCTACATTTTTCAAATAAATGTAATCTAGCGGAATATTCAACCTGTGTTCCACTCTTTCAAAATATTTACGGGCCTTTTCTTTCACATGATTTATGTCTCAAAGCACTTCCATCGTGCCATCTGCAAAAGTCCTGGTGCGTATTTGGCAAACTGGAGCATCCATCTCTCATATATTTTCGAAAACTATGCTTCCACGAAACCTGGTGTAGTTCGAGGAATTATTACAATGTGTTTGAAGAAGCGCAAATAAAGCTTTTCATTTATTGGATACTTATGCAGCTCATCTCGAATGGCCTGATTTCACTTTAGCAGAAAAGAGTGCATAAAAATATATTTAGGGGGCCGAGTTAGCTTTTATGCAGCAGATCATTTGTTCCCCGAGCGTTTTGTCTTCATTTTGTTTCGTACAGAAAAGAAATTTCGAATCATTTAGGAGGCCCTTTATAGCTTTTAAATAGTTTTTTTAAGAATAAATTGCCCTTAAACCGTTTTATTATTCATGGCGTAAAAAAGGAAGTAAAGGGCTTTCTGCAAAGAGCATTTTCGAAATGTAGAAAAGGGGGAGTCTTTTTGAGTGCTTTATATGGAGACAAAAAATAAAGGCATATTGAATAAAAGAAGAATAAATTGCTAGATATGTTTCGATGTTGGGTTCAGAAATTCATGCAAGTAAGTAAAAATAATTTAGTGCAGTTTTTTTTTTAGTTATCCAGAAAATCTTTAAACTTCTGAAAGTGAATCGATTTATTATTTTAAAAAAAATAGTTAAATCAATTTATTGACAAATGTTACTTCTTCTAAAATAAATTATGCAAAATACGTTTTTTGAGTAATTTCTGTCACTATGGGAAGTTTATATTATAGTAGCAGTAAACAATTTTAAACTGACTAAATATCGAAACGGCACTATTTATTGTAAATTGATTAAATTTTTCTTAAAAAAATGTATAATAAGACATTATACATATTGTAAATTAAGGAAAATGCAGAATTAACGTAACATACTGTGAATTCAGTAAAAACACAGTATTACGCAATATACTGTAAACTCAATAAAACACAGTACAACTCAATATACTGTAAATTCAGTCAACATAATTATGTTGCTTATAAGTCATATTTAACGCATTGGCTAAGCTTAGTATCAAAATGTGTGCTTTATTTAATAAGATATAAAATACCTTAACCAATAAAATGTTTCGCAGTACTTCTGAAATAGACATAAATCAAATTATTTAAATTTGCTTAATTTGTATTTCTAAAATTTTAGAATTGCCAGTTTAATTATGATTAAATGAGTATATCTGTCTCATACAATTCTTCGAAACCCGCATAAGGAAACAGCTATAACAAAAAAGAAATTATTAAGTAACGAATATTCGCATTATTTTGATAAAATTTTACGGTCTGAATCACTACCAGAGATAAATCATAGTATATATTCTTATCACAACACACATAAGCATTATAATTCCCATTCTGGATATGGTTCAGATATTCAGTGCATTCAAAGTATACTCTCTCTTCCTCATCTGATTTAAGTTTACGTCTTGAGTTAACAAACCAAAACGAAAGGAACTCATACTATTTACACCGTAACATATATGGAATTATTATTTTACCTGCAATATTATCTTTTAAACTTAGTAAAATATCATTTACTGGGGTACAACGTCATCCCATAGGTTAATCCGTTTTTAAAACTAAGTATTTATTCGGGTATTAAATTAATATTAAATGCCTGGGGCTATACTCCTTCTCTAGGAAGTAGAACAGCAACCTTAAAATTAAGCTACAAAGTTTATAAATGTAAGCAATTTCCTAAGCTGGTACATATTCATTGAGGCTCAGAAAGAACATTAGTAATAATTGAAATTCTACTTCGGTGCTTAGAAAACTTGTATATTTGTTAAGGTATAATAATATTGATTTATACTTTGGAAATAAGATGTTTAAAGATAATTTATTGTAAGGGTTTCATACTTTTCAGAAAAAATTATTAATGCGTTGGCTTAGAATAAAGGATACATGGTGTTAGGCTCAAAAGAGGGACAATATAAAACTTTATGACTATAATATATATATTTTGTTCACATAAGGCATACTTACATTGATAAGATATATTTAATTAAATATTTTATATTCTGCTTTCATTCTAATATCCGAATCAATTACTGTCTACTTTAATAAGATATTGTTCAATCTTATTTGAATATTTAATTTAATAATTGGTTTTTCTGACAGATTCAATCTTTTCTTTCTTACTAGTTATGTAAATACTGACAACATTTTTGTACTTTGAAAAGTTTTGCTTGTGAAAATAAGAATACACTAGAAATTTGAAGAAAGTGTTTTTTTTTTCTTGATAGTGATTGCTTCTATAGAGCCAGTTACTCGGAAGTTCGGTTACTTTATGCTAATTAATATTCATTTTGAATAAATCTTCTTTTTCGATAACTTAACATGAAAAAAAGCTGTTAACACATGTTAAAATAAAATTAGCAGAACCAGTTGTATTTGTTTTCATTTTTTTTTTTTTTTTTTGTTATTTCTATAGTGTTTCTTATTATAACTTATGAAACTAAAATTTATACTATTTTTAACACATTTTAGGTGCTGGTTATTAAAATAACCAAAGTTAATTTTTACCTTACATTTTATTTATTATATAAATATCACAACAAATTAAAATAAATATAATGCTCTAAATAAAATAATATTTTTTCTTAGTATTCTCAGAAATAGTAAATTAAAAGTTATAAATATGTTTTCTAAGAATATAATCTACAGCATACACAAATAATTAAACATTCAAAAATCTTTTAACAAAAAAAAAACATCTTGCTCATATACAAAATATTATTTTTAATAAAATGTATATGAAACAAATATCATCTACATCATTCAAAAATAATTACATAATATAACATGATAAAAGCGATGTTTGACATGAGTATTTTCTGACATAAGAATAGATATTTTACAATGTTCTTCCTTAATTCATTAACAAGTGAATGGAATATAATTAGAAGTTCAATATAGAACTATAATGGGATTTAAAATTCAGAAGGTTATTTTTTTTTTTTTTTGATTTATTAACAACACTAATGTTATCGATCCGTAGCCGTGATATAGTGGTTAGCGTGGGTTACTGCGAGCATTTCTGATCCGGGTTCGATTCCCGGTGTTTTCAACTTGAGTAGTTGTTCAAAGGTCCAATCAGCCCTTTATCCCTCCGGTGTCAATAAAAGAGTATCAATTGAAGTTAACTTAAGGTGAACAATAGCTAGCCAATTAGCATGGGCACTAGCTAGTAATTAGCATTTCTGACCTAAAGGTTACAGAAACGGAGATGGACACCACTGGATGGGATTTGTTAGACCCGGGCTGAATGTAACTTTTAACTTGACGTAGCTTTCAAAGATAACTAATAAAGGAATAACAATTAAAATGCTTTTTTTAAATACTAAATTAAAAAACTTTTTTAATATTTACTTAACAATTAAAATACTTTTTTTCAGTCTTAGAGTTGTATAAGTTAATCCCCATCAGTTTTATACGTTTTACTACACACCTTCTTTTTAAGTTCATTTCAGGTCAATTTAAGTAAAAAAGAAAAACTTCCAAAAATATACTCATAGATAACACCAACCTACAATCGATAATTTTATAAAATATAGAATTAAAACATGCCTTAAAAATTTAATATCCAATAAATATTAAACTAATTCTTATTCATTTTAATAATAGCATTGGTTTTACCATTAATAATAATATAGAAAATTAAATATCTCAAACAATTTCAATGCATAAACTTTAAGATTTGTTATGCTATGTTCGCGCGCGCGCTCGCATTAGTTTTACAAAATATCTCATTCACACTATTAAATAAATAAGAAAGTCCTAAAACATTCAAATCCTAGTTTGATTAGTACAAATTTGATTTGCTTTATCTTTTATTTCATTGCCTAAAGTGTATTATTCAAAGTTATTGAAGTGTAAATTACAGGCCAAAAAATGAAAAACATTGTTAAACTGAAACCTAAAAATATTTTTATATCTTGGATAATCAAAATACAAAGTTTTATTAAACACGGAAGTATGGAGCATTTTCCATAGAAGCTAGACCAATCACAAAACAGACACGCATTAAGATGAAAGAAAAAACGAAAGCAAAAGGGAAAATGTCGGGGGCAACATGAAATACTATACTGACAGCCATTTGATTGATGCGAACATGTCTTAGATTTCCCTACTAAGAGCTTAAATAACTGGTACGCGAGAAGTTTGGTTGGAATGAATTAAACTGACTTTTAAGTTAACTAAAATTGAACTATAAAAAGGAATTATATGGATTCATCATATTTGTTTATATATTATTGAAAACAAAAATTTAAATAAACTTTAATATATTATACACTAAATAAAGAATTGAAAATTAAGTAGCTATAATAAGTTTTGAAGGACTAGAAACATATAAACAGAAAAAAAATATGAATTACTTAATCTTAAAAATAAAATTTTTTCAAAAAATAAGCAAAAGAAGAACATAAAAAAGGAGACTATGAAAGACCACAAAATTTACGTAAAAAATCAAAAAATAAACCAATTTTGAATTAAAGCTATTTAATGTTACGAAGGTAGTTCAAAAAGAAATTCTATATAAAGACAAATGGCATCATTAAGGTAAATTGTTATTACAATTGAGTACTACCATTTGTTAAACGGAACCGAAACAACTTTGAAATTAATTCATAAGTTACTATGGATATAGATGTGATTTATCACCAAATCAAAATTTATTGCTGCCGCGTCGAGTTGTCACCATCCATGATATACGGAGTCATCGTTACACCCTGGAAATCAAGCAACAATCAAAACAAAGGGTAGCTTCTGATGCACTGGAAATGGTATGAAGAAGAATTTTTGAGTTGCGAAAGGTGTCATGATCCCAAATACGAGTAACTGAGATTTAGTAGATATCTAGTGACTCATGATGCTTACTAAAAGCAAATCATTTTCGATCATACGAGTGCCCTTTCTTGGATTTTCTATGGATTAATTGAATGATCCTTGAAATTATTACTTTATGTCGGAAAATTCGAATATTATTTATTCGTTCGTTCGGGATCATGTCCTTGTAAATTTGTGATTTCCCCGAAATATGGAGCGTATATGCATAATTATCTAGGATACTAAAGAAAAATCCTTTTAGATAGAATTTGAGCGATTAAAACATCCCATTATTAACTGTGTTACGCACCTTTATAAATATTCGACATATTAATTCGTCATTCTATTAATTAAAATATTAAATTAAAAATTTAATAAATTAAATACTCTAGTATCGCTTTTTGTTTTTTCAAAACCATAAGCCTCGTTACAGATCTTTTCTGCAAACTGTTCGCACAAAACCAAATGTACATTGATAGAACATGAGGAACGTGCTATGTCACGATTTGGTGGTCCAGTTCATCAAATACCCGAATCCACAAGAAAAATTCCGAATACAAATGGTCAGATCAGTGACAGATTTAAATTAGCGACAAACCATTGAATGTCGAATTAAAGTTACAGACAGATTGTAATACACACACACACATATATTTATATATATATATATATATATATATATATGATTATAATAATAAATTATAAGTTTCATTAGCGGGTTTTCCAAGTTTCATGTGAAAGTTAACGACAATTTATCGCTCTATTGTTACACGTGTCATTTTTCCTGCGAACAAAAATATAGTACTTTGATGCAGACAAAGGCTACAGTTGTAAGGATTTGTTTCCAGAAGAGAGAGGCACTGCATTCAAAAAAGAAGACTTTTCGCTAAATAGCCGTCGGTCGCTCATGTTTTTCGCATTCGTACTACATCTATAGCAACATCAGTCTCGTCATTTAATATTCACATCTCATGTGCGCATATATATATATAAACCTGCTTAGTACTAGAAACATAAAACTCTTGCAACTCTAAGTATTTTTAAAGCGTAATAAAAAATTAACATTAGTATGTTGCTGATCTGTCAATGCAATGTAAATAGATTGCGCAGATACAAATAATCTTAAAGTACATAACTAGTAATAATTTGACAAAAACAGCCCAAAATTATTCTAGTAATCTATTTTTTTAAAATATCTTGTCACTAATCTAGCGATACAGGGCTGCTAGCCATATCACTAATTTAATCATTCAAAGCATTTTATTCTTAATACTTAGAATTTTTTTTCTGGTTGGCTTACTGACTTAGAGATGTTGTGCAATTTATCTTCATTATCTTTTTGAAGGACTTATCAGTAATGCTTATTAAATTTTCTTAGAAATTTCAAGACCATAATTTTGTTGTTAAAATATCTGGCAAACTTAAATTTAAATGTTAAAGAATTCATTAAGACGTCTTATCTCTTTTGTGAGACATCGCTTGAATATTAAATATTACCTTTAGGTTTTGTTGGAAATTAATTAATGAGAAGTTCTTAAACAGTAAAAAAATATTACTAATTTATACAATAAGATCACAAAAGAAGAAAATTTTAAGTAACTTTGCAATGTGTTGTCTTCTAAAACCATTCGAATACGCTAACTTTCAAACATTTAATATTTAATTTTATGAATTTAACATCATTATTAGTGAAAAAAGATTAAATATTTGTTACATGTATAGAAAAGAAAGATTATATTCCGGAAGACCAAATGAAGAAGCATAAAATGAATGAAACAAAGATAATCAAACTAATAAAATAAAGGAACAAATACTAGATTATAACATTGACAAACCTTTATTCGATATGATATTTTTTTTTAAAATTTTGTTTACATTTTAATACTAAATATTAATAGAGAAAAAAAGTTCAGACTGCTATAAAAAAGTGTAACTTAGAGCACTATAAGGCAGAAAATAAATGCACAATTACATTCATTAAATTCGACTCGTCTGTTTTTAACCTCTGATAAAAACTAAGTAATGCACTTTAATTAAGAGTCAAATTACATCGAATAAAAGTAATGGTAATCCTCCAGCGAATCATATTTGCTAAGTGTTTCTTTTCGAATTTTAAAGAGAAGGCCCTTTATTCATTTTTAGTACTAACTCTTCTTCAATGTTTAAATATTAATAAAATTTAGATTGTTTCACAGATAATGAGAAATTAAATTTAAAAAAAATAATATATATTTATTATTTATTTCTCGGGTTCGCTTTTGTTATTTCAAATAGATTTCCTGAAAGTCGTAAAGGTAAAATTGTGTTGTATTAATAAAATATATGACTTTTTATACCTAAATTTATTCATATTTTTGGCAAAGATATACTAAATTACTAACGGAAGCGCATAAACAAGGAATGAACATTTCATAGATAATAATTAAATATTTAATTCTAACAAGATATATTTGAATAAGTTAACAGCCACTATTGCTGTCATTCTTAAGATTTGCATTATTCATTAAGCAATAATTAACAAAATAATGTATTTTTTAACTTGGGTTTTTATGTGTATATATTTAAAAACAAGATCTGCATTTATTTCCTCAGCATTTAACTGTAATACATTTTTTTAGTAAATTTTAAGCACTTTTTATTCTTTCGAGAATTAAGTAAGTTATATTTGAAACAACACGAATTTTTTAACACTTATCTTAGTCCAGTCAAATGAAAATAAAATACTTTTAATGAAATTCAAAAAGTCTCTATTAAAATTAATTATAACATTCTTTTTTTTCTCTCAGGGAAATAAGTTCTAATACGTCATCCCGCTGCACTCCAAGATTCTATTTTGGCAATATGCACATCCAAAAGAAACGTCTAACTCTGAGAATCCAAATTTATTGGCCCCATGTGAAAAGCGAACCCTAAATTGCCTCTGCTCTTTTTTTTTATTTCTATCTGTATATGTCCTCCTGCCTTTCAAATTAATGAGAGGCCAAAATCCAGTACACTGCCAACCGCCAAATCAATACGGCAGAGGTATATTTAGACACCACTTAACGTATTCGAGGTAGGGGCTACCGATTTAAGCCCCTTTTAAGTAGAAGAAGAAAGTTGCCGGGGCTTTCTTCTTTTGCTCTTGATGAGTTTTTCAATGTCGAAGTGAAAATGCTTGCTCCTGACCTATTTCCTTCCTGGGGAAATAAAAGTAATCGTGAAAAATAGAAACTGCGGCAGTGATGAGAATTTTCTTTGTCAGTTAGAAACAGTTCTTAATATCTAGAGGAATAAACATAAATATGCTAATTCTCAATATCAAAAGGTACAAATTATTTAGTGTCGAATGAGTTGTGAATAAAATGATAGGAAAGGGTTCCACTTCGTATTAATGTGAATATGCTTATTGATTTCGTTAATGATATACATCCTTTTTTTTTATTTTATTTGCCTGATGTGTTAGAATTTTTTAACTCGGGATAATTTTTATTTATAACCTTCTGACATCGAACACGTAATTGAAATTGATTTATTTCATCAAACATTTAATCATTATTTAAAAAGCGTATTTTAACGTCAATGATAAATTTATATCGCGATATTTCATCTCTATATATTTAAACATTAGGCTTTTGTTAGCTACAATCGTTAAAACGTTTTGAAATAACCGAATATTTAAATTTTAACAAGCTGGCTTATTCAAATTTCATGAGTATATTTAGAATAATAAAAACAAATTTATGGATAATATTTTTAAACGATAAAAAAAATGTATCAAACTAATGGCAAAAAAATACTTCAATAGTGTTCATTTCTCGCTAAGAATTATTATTACATAGCTTTTATTCATTGCAATAATTTTTCTTCATCCCTTACAAGAATAATTTTGTTAATTAGAGGATCTATTCAATAATTTCGGGATACATCCAGTCGAATTTCTCGCTGATGTCTAATAAATAACTTTTACTGATTTGATTAGAGTAGAGTAATTCAACTTGTTTCTGTTTTTTATGAATCGTGGGAAACCTAAAAATTTTGAATCTCAACAGCATGAACTTTTTCATTCTAAGATATCGGCAAAAACATATAAATGTATTTAAAAAATTAATGTTTCTAAACATAGTTTTTACCTATAATCTTACTTACAAATTTGTAGTTAATACTGAAGAAATTAAGATGCAAAATATATTTTAATAATATTGTAGGCGATATCGGTTTTAAACTGTACCTCCTTCTTTATTCACATTCAAGAGAATCACTTTAGCACTTGTTTTCACGTACGATTTTAAAGACAATCATTAATAAATAATCTAAAAAAATTGAAGAAAAAAAAAACAGAGCCTCTTACGGCAAAGTAAAACTAGCAAAACATTTTGAAGGTACGTGCAAATGTGTAGCCTCATCCAGGAAAAGCATCACGTTTTAAACATTTATTATTATATGATTCAAAATAATTTCTTTATAGCATTTTTTTAAATATCTTATACTATTCCCACAGAAACATTCACAGACGCATATATATACGTGCATTATTTTTATCAGCATTTGAATACGTTTTCTTCATTATTAAGCAAATATTATATTTAGATGCCCCAGCAAACCGATTGTAAGCTTATTTCATAAGTGAAAGCTTTTCATATTATAGGCTTTTAAATTATTCTATTTATAGTATTATATATTGATCATAGACCTCTTAATGGCTATGATAGTCTAATGGTCTGGGTCGCAGACTCTCTCTCAGCGTTGGTTTCGTCGAGTCGGGGATTTGAGTCCTGATGCAACTAAACCTAGTGCCGTAAAATTGGAGAGGGGTTTTAGTTTGGAGAGGGAGGGGGCCATTCATGTGTCGTCCTCGTCATTTGAAGGAAGCTCAGAATTATGAGATCCTTCGCCTATAACCTCGTGTTGCTTCTGAGTGCCACTTTAATAAACAGTCACACAAGAACTTAAAAGGTGCTTAAAAGAGAGAATTTCTACTATTAATCTTAAGACACATTAATTCAAAAAGGGCTTGATTCTGATAACATATCATGATACCAGCACAAATCATCTCAAAATATTTAAATGCATTACCGCACTATTTCGAATATTATTTTCTATAAAAGGTGGTAAAATTACGTAATGTCTTTGAAAATGTAAAATCACATACAATGTAGTAACATAATTGCAGCAAGTCATTAATTTCCAGAACATTACAGAAAGGATGTGCAGTCTAAACCATATTTATCAAACGTAAATAATGAGCCAAATATATAATGGCCAAATATATAATGCATTTTTAAGCTTTTTGTGCGAGTTGAAACTGATTTCTTTTTATGATTCAGTAAATGTATTAATCATTTACATGTTTTGTTTACTCTATAAACATACAAAGCATGCTGCAATTTTATGTTTAATACAAAGCTATTAAACATTTTTATGTTCCTTCATTTCAAATTATATGGTAATCACATTTAACTATAAATTATTAAATTAACTAGTAGTGTAACCAATATTTTTTTCTTTGTCGTAACTTAAACGAATATTAAAATTTTATATTAATTAAAAATTGCAGAATGCAACATACTATATATATATATATATGAGATATTTAGTAAAATACTTTTAAAAATTTATATTTTAAAGAATTCAGTTAAAAGTTTAATGAAATCAAACGTAATAGTGAATACATTAAAGCATACATTATTTACAAATATTGTAAGAACATATTCTAAACGTGAATATTAATATGTCTTAGTAAATAATAGCAGTTTAATAACCTTTGAAAGCGTTTCAAAATTTCCATTACGAGTTAACTTATGTATACTAGAGTTCCTTCTCAATTTGAAAACATTAAATCTAACTTTTGAATACAAGTGATGAAGCTACGAAGTATTTTATAAAGAAAATGTGTGTTTTACTTGGTTGAATTATAATATAATTACTCAAAATCATTTAGGATGTATTCGAGATTATTTGAGTTGGTTGTTTATTATTATTTATTATTAGTTATTTATATTGTATACACTTGGTTGGTATTTGTGTTAATTTTTATTATGTTTTTCTTCTTCAAATTAATAATTTATTATTTATAAGTTTCTCAAATACATATGAAGAGTATAATGAATGTGAAGAAAGGCTTTTAAACTGTTTCAACAGACACATTAAATATATTAGTTCTCTCTCTCCTGTTTCCTTACGTGATTTACTTACTAAGTTATGGTTGAATATTTCTCGTCTTTCTTTTATTGTTAATTTCATTCCAATACATGGTACATCTTATGCTTTCATTTTATGCTAATTGATAATATTTTGAAACTTAATTTAATACGTCATTTTCAAATTAGCGCGATATTTTCTATTTTAGTATTAATTATTATCTTAACAATAGGAGGGGATTAAATTCACTGAATCACGTGATATATATCATGAACAAACCAGCGTGGTCTGTGTTAACATAGAATTTCATGTATGCCAGTTGTATATAACTAGCATATCCGCTTTATTTCGATTAATATAATTAATATTATCACATTTTTTACATTATTTAGTTATTTACATCCAGTAAAAAATATTATGAGAATATTTTTATGAATCTATAGTCTTACTCTCGTCTAATTGAGTTGTTAAAATGTCGTTCAGTAAGCTAATTCTATTTAAATTTGCTTCCGGTGTTTGTGTATTTATTATATAAGCTTTAAATTATTTTGGATTTAAAAATATACAATTTTTAACTGTTAATGGATATGCAAACATTAAGTTTTATTTTAAATAATTTTCTTCGTTATTTAATTCAAAAAACAAATACATCACAAAAGGAAATTCCTCGCAATGTGTACTTCCTAATACCGCAAATTTAACAATTGTTAAAAAGACGTGTACTAACATATTAAAAATCTACAAACTTTCCTCAAATAATATTAAGTTAAATCTTAAAGAAGAGCAGTAAAATGTTTTTTTTAAATACTAGAAAATCATAGTTAATTTAGGAAGTTTTCATAACTATAACAAAATGTCTGCATGTAAACCAAATAAATTTGCAGCCATTATTTCAGCCTGTTAACAGAAGAATGGTTCAATACATTTATACTACAGCAATCCAAAATTTCAATTTTTGTATTTATTTAGAAGAACAATTTATGAAAAAAGTTTTGTGATAATTTCTCATTCAATTAAAAAGCAGTATGTTTAGTAAAATGTAAGTTACTTAAGCTTATAAAGCATAACACATTTCACAAACGCAGTACGAGAAATACGAATACAAGACTTGTTTTATCTACGAATAACACGGGGTCAAGTTATCATGTGATCGGGAAAACCATCGTGTCAATAGTAGCCCACATGTTAATGTTATTGCCGAGTAAAATCAATAAATCTGATATAACCCAAGAATGTTGTACCTCGGAACACGGAAGACCTTACTAGAATATAGTGCAATAAAGTTGCGTTAAATTATGTATATTGATTGATTTTTAATTGACATCGCACTTATATAGAAACAACATGATGGATAATGAGGATGTCTGTCGACCAAGTGAAGAGGATTACACTTGAATTGGCAACTTCTACTTCAAACTTCTATATCCAGCCAACGGAAGACATAATGCCTGAACACATCTGATGTGCATCTACTATGGGTCTTTAGAGACATCGAGACTCAAACCAATGATGTGACGGAAATAAAACCGACCGCAAGTTCGTGTCTTTGACCACGGGGCTTTCCTTATGCGACAAATATCGTAATTAAAAGATTTTTTTGAATTATATGCTCTCTACCCCCCTCTCCTAACATCCACCCCAAGCCAACGGGAGGATTTTGGGTCCCGAACATATTTAACGTGCATCAGCCCCGGCTACACGGCGGGTCTTTGGCGGCCAAGGATCGAACCCGCGACTGAACGAAAACCGCTGGCCTGCTAGTCCACGACCTTGACCACTCGGCTACAGCGGTCCTGGCCATTTTTACAACAATCATGATTATTTATTAGAAGTTCAAATTTATGGTTTTGTCTACTCCAACTGTGGTTCTGTGAGTTCCTTTTCTTTTCATGGTTGTTCCTATCTCCTATTGTTGGGCATTTACGTAATATTAATTCAGTGGTGAATTAAATTATTAAAAACTGCTGAGAGAGATATGATGAGCGATTGCTTTTTCTAAAAATGAAAGTTTCTAATGAACCCTCAGTTTGATCTTAAGAATTCTTTGATATATGTGGGTTAAGGGAAGATCCCATTCCTGATAAACCACGTCTTGAAGCTTATTCAAATTGCAGAAACTTCATAAAATAGTAAATTCTTCGGAAAAGTTCACTCTATCTCATTCTAGAAATTCCACAAAAGCAATGATATTTAAGGTAAATTCGGGAAGAAAACATCCTTGATTCGAGAAAGACCAAAGAATCGACAAACAATATTTGCATACAAAATTCAAAATTAGGTCTATCAAGAAATTCGAGCTTACTTGGACTAAAAATAGTCTGTTATCCGTGATATTTAGCAATCAAGAATTTCCATATTTTTACTATCTGCCTTATGATGAAAGTTATATTGTACATTTCATGACATTTTACATTCAGTCAGTAAATAACATTTACATTACATGTACATTTCATGACATGGCGCATTTGGTAGAATAAAGTTTGTATTCAATTTCTAAATTTACTTCTTTTTCCATTTTCTTGAACACAATTTATCTAAAAGCCACTGAAAGCTTTTTTTCCCTATTTCCATTGCTTTCTTTAAGAATTACTGTTTTTCAAATGATGATTGTAACAAATGGTACTAATTACACTAAAAAAAAACAATAAATCATACAGCCTGAACAATTTTGTTTTGCATATTCTAATGTTACATTATTCAAATGTATGCGAAATACGTACGCATCCTTTTCATCATAGATTTTTTTTCACCCATGTGGTAACTGGAATTGAAAGAATAGCCCCACTGTATGCATGTCATTCATGTCTTGAAAGGTGACTAAAATGGGTACCCAGTATCTGCAGGTGTACCCGAACACCTTGCCTCTGGGAATTATATCAGAGGTTCTCAGTTCACGTCATGATCACACAACATTTTGGCATAGCATGGCTATACATTTGGTTATAGCGCCATTAAAAAACTATCACTCACTCATATAGTTTTCGTCTGGATATTTTAGTAATGAGTATTTATTTTGATTTCATAAAAGTTTTAGAAAAGTGAAATAAACTAAAAATCTTCTGTTTATATTTGAGAGACAGTTTGTGAGAAAAAAATAATTTCCCAACTGGTAGGTTATTTTAAAAGAAAAACTAGTTCTGTCTTCGATTGATAAAAACCAGGTATTTCTTCTCTGAGACATTTGGGATGTATAGGATGAAAAGAAAACAAGTACTGACATTTTCAAAGTGTATATTACCTTTAGCATTGTTGTCCATTTAAATGAGACTAACTTCTAGATATTTTTATAAATATACCACTTTTAGGATGAATTTTTTTGGATTACTTAAAATATAAACTCATTTTTATATTGTCTTCTTGTAGAACTAATTTCAAATAAAACAAACTAAATATCAGTTTATATACACTACTACTTAAAAACTAAACTAAAATAAATTACTATAAACTAAAATAAATTATTTTTCAAACATTACAGATCAGAATATCCTTCTTTTCAAATTTTATCTTTCCTTCTATTTCTTAAAAATTGTTCACATGCGCATGTCTACCTAAAAATGCTAATATAAAGTAAACTTATCTGTACAGTGATAATGAAGCTAATTAAATTATAAGGACATTAACCATGTTGTTACAAATAAACTAGTTTTTAATTTTCTTTAAACCCGAAACATAGTTTAATGTTCCAAAAAACGATACTGGCTTAGGAATTTTATTTTGTTTAATTAATTATTTCATTGCTCTCACGAATTTTTCTTTCTCTTACTATAAGAGAAAAGTCCATGAAATCTTTTTTACAAATATTTTTAATGATACTTATCCAATTCAGAATTAATTGGTTAGAAATATATAAAATGTATAAGAGATCAAACTCTGTATCAGAAAGATTATACCAGTTTCTTCTTTGTTGGACGCACAGCTTTATGTTTGAAAGATAGATCATGAATTCAATAGGATATCTAACTTCAATAAAAAAGAGGCATACATAATAAGCTACAGTATTTTGCTAAAAGTAATTACTTTAATAAACTAAAAAGGGTTTATAGATAGTGTAAAATAAC
This sequence comes from Nephila pilipes, assembly GCA_019974015.1. Classification (NCBI taxonomy): domain Eukaryota; kingdom Metazoa; phylum Arthropoda; class Arachnida; order Araneae; family Nephilidae; genus Nephila; species Nephila pilipes. The sequence goes on from BMAW01068347.1 coordinate 991,608, forward strand.
CATGCATTTTTAAGAAAATATACATATATTATTAACACACTATATAAAAATTAAGGACAATTTAAACATACTGTACATGAATATCTTACGTACTTTATATATCTTAAGCCACAGCAATAATTCTTGAGCAATCTATTGTCTATATTTAAAGGTATTTTAAATCACACACATTGAATTGATTTAAATTAAAGTTATTAGGCATTTAAATTTTAAAAAAATACTTTCCCGATTTTACATTAAAGTAAGTGATTTCTCGCAACTTCATTTCTTTTATGGATTATTTCAGATACACTTGACAAAAAAATATTTAAAAAAAGAAATTCAGTACTTCCCTAATTAAAATGTAATTTTAAGGACATGGATTTTTCTCAAAAATTTAATCAAACTTTGAAACAAGATGAAAAATATGCAACTAAAATGATACATTGTACAAATAATTAATCCTCTAAGTGGCACTCTTTCATTTGTGATGTAAATATTGAATAGACTGGCTTTAATTTAATGCCTCCCTCCCAATTGTCAAATTTCAAGAACAAAATATAAAAAGTTTTCTTTGAACACCATTTTATTTTTTTTACTTAACACGTACAACAAATACATTTACCCACCGCAAAAGTTCTCACTTTACACACACAAAATTTAATATTTACATTCCCCGACCTTTTATCCTGTGCAAATAATCCTTTGTTTCAAGCGATTAATTTTGTAGTAACTTTTACATGACAAATACCTAGAGAAAAGTGAAGGGAAAAAAAGAAAGAAAGGCTGTTTGCAATCTTCTCCATCTTGTTTACTTTGACGTCTATGGCAGGAAAGAGTTGACTGAGAATAATGTAAAATAAAGTTTGAGATGAAGATGCTAGTTTCACGCAACATTTTAAAGAGAGAAAATTTTCGCATCGGATAGATAGCTAACGATAACATATAACAACGATAAAAAGAAGCGATGATAAGTAATCTTGAAATTCCGCTTATAGTACGAAATTTTCAGCAATAGATATTAATTGGATCTCTCATTTTTAGTTATTATTCCGTTAATTTAAGAAATTACAAATAGTTTAGTATTTCAGTTCTAAAAAATGAGGAAATCGAGGTTGGAAGAAATATGAATGATACATTTTCAAAAGATCTTTTCCAAAATGCTACTTACCAAAATTACACCAATGTTATTTTTTTATATATCCTCCTTTAAGATCTACGTTTGGTGTGGTGTAGAAACTTTGAGAGTGAAAGGCCAACTCAGATGTTTTTTTCGTGATCATTTGACGAGGCTCGGAATTGTGAGGTCTAACGCTAATAGCAGTCATGTTGCTTCTACCTGCAACGGTAATATACATTCAGTCAGTTAAGATCCACGTATTCTTTCCAACGTATTGGAAATTTTGTTTTTAAATTTATGCATGATAAAAAGAAATTAGATGTATAGGGAATCTCTTGCGTGCAAATTATTCCAGTTCATTCAATGAAGTGTGCGCGGTAGCCTAGTAATCATGGTCGCGGGCTCATCGCCGGTTTTGCTTTCGTCCAGTCGTGGGTTCGATTCCTGAAACCATTGAAGACCACCGTACAAAGAAGCAGATGCATGCTAAATCTGGTTCATATCCCAAGTTCTCCAATGGGTGTAGTAGGGAAGTTTGGAGAGGGAAGTGGTGTCTTCCTCGTCACTTGACTGAGGTCCCTCGCCAAAAGCTTTAAATTAATTACGTTGTGTTTCTCAGTGCAACAACAAAAATCGCGATTCATTCAATGAAAATCTTTTTCCTCTTAACGTTTCCTTGAGGGGTTAAAACAAATGTGTTCCGTAGATGCTATGTCAAGAACATAGAGAGGAATGTTCGAGAATTGTCAATGAAAGTTCTTCGGCTACTCTTTCGTTACAGCAGCTGTGTTGAGTATTAAATTATCCTGGAAAAAAAGAATATTGCGGATAGCAGAGGGAAACCTTTTGGACCAACATACTGCTTTAAATAACTCCAAATATTTACAGTATACTGAATTTAAATGTACGCCGGTCATGAAGAAAATTGGTCTATACAGTACCCTATGAAACCTTGAAAAATAATAATGAGGTACCTTAAGCAGATAACTCGAGTTTTCCTTTAGTTAAGCAATTTGTTTTTTCAAGTGCCATTCTACACTGGGCCCTTTTGCTTCAGGGGATCACGATTGAATAAATGAACAAGTAAAGAATAAAATGATTATTTAATTTTTAAATAACTTATCATGGAGTCTATGGTAAAATATACAAAAAACGTCCGCCATTGTTTAAAAAGTCTCGTTTGTAATTGATCGGTCTCTGTTTTTCAAAATGTTATATGCATTAAATTTCTTTGTGATCTTAAGATAGTACAAAACACTTCTTTTTGAAATGTGAGCCAGTTTTCTTTAGCTTCAGAAAAATTCTGATGTTACATTAGATATTATTACTAAAATTATGATCATGATATTTGTAATAATTGATCTATGATAGCTCAAATATTCTATTCTATGATTAGTAGGACATGACCTTTCTGTATTTTAGGAAAATATCATGATATCTTGGTGGAAATAAATTTATCGAAAGTTTTCGATTAATCATCACTAACTAGCATAGTTATTTCGCAGACATTTTTCTGTTGGTTTATTTAAGAAAATAATACTGTTTTAGGGTTTTAAGAATAAAAAAAAAATTCAAAATTTCAAATAATAATAACAACAACAATAAAATATTGAAATTATAATGTCACTCAAAATACTAATTTTTGTTGGAATAAAGTATATATAACACATCGATCAATAACTCCCGAGACTAACCCAGAGATGGCGCTCGTAGTAAACCAGTAACCAGGTCTTTCTAGAGTACTAACCTTTGCTTGAAACGTGTCAAAATTTTAAGTCGATCGGACCAGGAAAAAGGTTTTTTGAAGTGAAGTGAAAAAGGTTTTTTCCAAGTGGGTGCCGCGATTGCTTTCGATGGAACAAAAACAGCAACGAGTCGATGATTCA